>KK351057.1:1591816-1608504 GCA_000671755.1 Glossina brevipalpis
AAATCCTTAGGTGGCCCTTAGAAGTATAATCCAATGTGTTTGTTTTTTGTTTTTTTTTTCTCAAAACATTTAAATAATATGCTAAACAAACAAGTGCTTTGGTTAAGAAGTCTTTAAATATTTAAAAAGTTTCGAAATTACTTTATGCCAATTTATTAATGTTATGGAATTTTCAATGGACACAAAGAAAAATAAAAGGTAAGTAAATTATCATCCACTCTATCTGCTTTAAGATATAATATAATTACATAGAGAATACGCAGTAATAAAAAGCATTGCAGTCAATGTATGTATGTATGTATGTATGTATGTATGTATGTATGTATGTATGTAAATAAGTGTGATCACCTAAATGGCATTGACCCATTATCTAACTGTTTGTATGAGGTTGTATGTTAGAGAATCTCTATAAAACGGTAAAAGCAATTGTAATAGAAAATAAAAAAAGGGCAGAAGGCGAGATTCATATAAATCCTTTCAAGAAAATCAATAAAAGTTAGAAACGTGGGTAGGAGAATAAATTCCACATTTCAAGTTCATTATTTCTAACTTCTTTTGCATTTCAACGCATTTCAAGTCGCAATGAAGGAATGAATGAATCAATGAGTCAATAAATGAATGAATGAATGCATGAATGCATGAATGAATGAATGAATGAATGAATGAATGAAAAGATATCAAGATTACGAAGACCACAAATATCAGTAAAAGAGTAAAGTGTTCTCATATACATATATCTCATCGGTGTATATCTGTATGGGAGTCAACTGTTCTTATATTTACGCTAAACACACACAAAGGAAAACCAATAAACGATGTGTCATCATTATTTCAGTTAAAATAAAAATAAATGAAGAGAAACAAGAAATAAGTAAAAAAATTATATATATGACTGTGAACGAATATTTTATACCCACCACCACCACTACCGCCACCACCTGCCTTCACTTTACAAAAAAAGCTCGAAGGAAACTAAATTTCGATACTCTCGATAATATCGGGTGGATATGAGAGATTTTCTCTATTTTAATTTTTATACCGTTAAAAATTTTTATTGTCTATCTATATCTGCATATAAGCGGACGGACGGACGGATAAACATATTTTGAGAGATTCCGGGTTTAATCAAGAATCTTCGCATTTTATGCATCACATGGACTGTGAAAGAGTTAGACTGTTAGAGGGACGGAGTGTCAGAGGGACGGACTGTCAGAGGGACGGACTGTCAGAGGGATAGACGGACATGATTAAATCGATTCTAAATTTGTTATTGTTGTTCAAAAATATATGTGCACTTTATTATGTATGGTAAGGTCTCTGAAGTTGTCTTCTGGTTATTACTAACAAACGTTTTAACAAAATGAACATATCCATAGCCATCGGTGGTGAGTATAAAAAGAGACATCAAGAGTCAGGAACAAATGTCAGATAAATACCCGTTGATTACGTTTATTTTTTTTTTTTTTTTTTTTTTTTTTATCTTGAAATTTTTTCCTTGCTTTAGCTATTTTTTTTTATTATTTTTTATAATTAAATATAAAATATGTGAAAGTGATTTATTTATTCAGCCAAGTCAAAGGCCATTCAATACCTAGCAAAGAACCCGATCGACTGTCCATTCTAATCAAGGGTATATCTCAAAATAATCAAAACATGTTAATTACTAGTTTATGAGATCGTAAGTGTTTCAGATAATGTCGAAAGAATAAATCTAATTACTCTAATGATAATATGATCATTAAAATTTCTCTACCAATACCCGCACGATTTTATTAGTGGCTTGATACTACAGATATTTCCAGCTTAGAGTATTTCTAATCATATTTCTATTGTTGTAGTACACACGATTAAATCGAATTAGTTGAAATATAAAAACAATTCAATTCGTTAAGAAAATTAAGCCTCTCTAAGTTATTTGAGTTTGATCTCAGCCTTCATATAAATTTATTGTGTCTTTCATCATCGTTGATTGATGTAGAGTGTGAGGTACTACAATAAGATACAATATATATATATATACATATATATATATAACATTTTTCTTAATTTGATTTGAATTTATTTATTTATTATCAATGTGTGTAGTGACTTGTATTGACTTTATTCTTATACAAAATATACGAATGCAATAAATATAAATCGCAGGAAAGAAAAAAGAATGAAATATGCTGCACAAGGGTATGAAGTTATATTTAAACTATAACTAGCAAAGTTACAAACCAAAACCTGTTAACAGAGGCCTGTTAAGCGACTAACAGCAGAACCCTGTTAAGCAAAGTCTTCAAAGGATTTATATCAAAAATATAGTTATAATAGCACTATTTTGGAACTTTTTTGAATGAACATGATAAATAAAAAAATCAATTTTTGTTAATTTGGTAAAATTTGATATAAAAATGTCTTTCCGCTTTGGCAAATATGACATTCAAAAAAGCGGAAATTTAATTGTCCATTGTGGCCAAAACCAAGTACCTCCCAAAAATATTGCTTTTATTTTACCTTATACAGAGCAATTTTCAAAGTACAATAAAAACATTTTCCGAAAGCAACTTGATATAAACTAAACATCGCTGGCAAGGGTATCTTAATTTGGACAGAATGATCTTCCAAATCCAACAGTAGCTGGACGACGCTAATTGCTCTACAGATCTGTGTTCATCCTTTCACAGACCTCTGTTAATGTTATTTGAAAATGTCTTTGCTAGTTAAATTCGAATTTATCTTCACTGCCTTCAGATTCCATACCGTGAGAAGCAGGAAATTACTCCGATCTCTTCGTGAAAATTATTTGTGAAGAGAAAGCTGAAGACAATTACATAGAGTCAGAGCGAGAGATATCAGCTAACCATTATATAAGCATTCCCCTACCAATGCTACAATTTTACATAAGGAAGAAGCCAAAATATCAATGGTAGGGAAATGGCATCCAGTAAAAAAGGAAAATTTGGATCTCAGTTGAGTTTAAAAGCTGCTAGTAGCATCATTAATGCAAAAATTCATAAGTTTAGTTAATGCCTTTTTTTTGATAGAGAACTATTAAAATTACACCGGAGACCATGAAGTTCTTCTGACATTTAAATGTTCATTAAGTTCATAAAAGGAGAATAAATTCATCATTATTTTCAAATACGAAGTCGCAAAAGAGTTGTTGTATTCCACTTAAATCGAATCTATTAATATCTGCCATTGATTCGTGGTAACGTAATGGATAAAAGAAAAAAAAAAAAAAACTTATCGATCAAAATAATTCATTTAAAATACAAAAAAAATGACTTTAAATATTGTTCAACCAAAAAAAAAAAAACGCTACGAACTTTTTCTCTGATCTATTATTATTATTATTATTATTAATCATTTAATAAGTTCAGGTCATTATGAACAGCCTTAGTCATCTCCGCATTCTTTCTTATTCTTTTTATAATTACGTTATCTTTGTCGTAAAATGACCTAATAATTGTCTAATTCAAGTCCCAATCGCTTGCATAGTGAACTTTATTAAAATATAATAGATCTCTATAATCTACGGTTATTTACTATTTCTTGTAAGGTGACATTTTGTTATAAAAAAATTGTTACATTAAAAATTCGTTGGAATTCTTTAGGTTGAATCCCTTTTTAATTTAATAAATAATTTCTATTATATTATTGAATTTGTTCAATAAATTTTCTAGTAATATTTTTAAGAATTTCCTTTTTTTTTTTTTAAATATTAATTTTAATTCTTTTCTTTATTATTATATTTTTGACATAGCTGACGCTTATTTGGAATGTTAAGCTGTTGTAATGTCTGGCATTTTACCGAGTCGTACATTTTATGAACTTTTACAATTTTTTACCAATGGCGGTATTCACTTATAAATTTTGTTCTTTTTTTTTTTTTTTCTAATTCTTTATATAGTAGTAGAGTAAAATGTAAAACGTAGAGCTCAAAACTACGAATTTTAAAACTCATCACTCATGAATTCTTTATTTCATAGGTAGAGTCTTGAGGCTACAATTACAAAAATTATTATTATACACAAATTTGTAGAAATATCAAGAAAAGAAGAAGAAGTGTCTTTTGAACTCTTTTTTTTTTTTTTTTTTTTTTCATACAAATATATACATATATATATATAGATTTCTTTAATAAATTTATAAATAATTTTAAAAAAATGTAAAATTACGATCATTTATTTATTTTTTTTTTCTTTTCTAAAAGATTGTCTTGGATTTTTTTTATAGAAAGTGTTTTAAGATTTTTATTTATTACAAAATTTTTAAAAAAATTATAAATAATTTTTTATAAAGAAATTTTTCAAAACCTTCGATCATATCTCTTTTTCATTTATTGCGGCTCTAGTTGCCCTTGCATTCAACGGTTTGAAATATTTATGGAATTAATTAGTTATCACATTTTCTAAAGGGTATCTCAATATGCAATACGAGTGCACTTTTTAATTTAAAAACAAAAACACCTTTTTTTTTGCGAGCGAATTGTGATATTATCACTGCATTGTAAAGTAGACTTGTTCAGATTAAGTGCGAGACAAAATATCTCGCAGATGGTCCGCACACCTCTGCATTACTCTTTTTCATAAAATTTTCAATGATTTTTTGACAAAGATGTGACTGTATCTCAGCCTTGAGCTTAGGAATTTTTTTCTCGTTTATTCGCATAAATCCGAGATTTCAGCAAACATCAAAGAAAGGCATTAAATCGCCTAAATCTCGATGGTCAGTTGAGATCAGAATTTCGTGAGATGATTTGATTTCGTAATCGTTGTTGCAAATAAATCGTTTGTTTCATGCGCGGTATCGCATGTGTTGTTCTGTTGAAACTACATATCATCCAGATTCATGATGTCCAGTCAAGGCCACAAGACCTCCATTATCATGCTCCGGCAACGAATGCCATTCATAGTTACAACAATTCCAGCATTTTTTTCAAAACAGCAACGCCCAATTACGACCCTTTTGACCAAAATTCGATCCAGGCTGTTACTCGTCGTGGATGCACTTATTTTTCACGGCGCCAAATTCGACACTTTTGTTTATTTACAAACCCATTCAGATGGATATGTGAAGATGATGTTTTTCAAAAAAAATCGGCGTTAACTTCACTTTGTTTTGTAATTCTCCACCAACAATTGTTTCATAAAAGGGGCGACATATAAATTTGTTGCCTCGCTCCTTCTATCTCTCGCTCTTTCTTTCTCTCCCTCTCTCGCTCTTTCTTTCTCTCTCTCTCTCTCACTCTTTCTCTTTCTTTCGCTCTCTCTCTCTCTCTCTCTCTTTCTTTCGCTCTTTCTCTCTCTCTCTCTCTCTCTCTCTCTCTTGCTCGTTCTCTCTCGCTCGCCTTTTCTCTCTCTCTCTCTCACTCTCTTTCTCTCTGTCTCGCTCTTTTTCTCTCTTTCTGTCTTTGTCTTTCGCTTTTTGTTTCTCTTTCTCGCTCTCGTTCTTCCTCTCTCTCGCTCGCTCTTTCTTTCTCTCAACATTTTCCCCATCTTTCTCGCAACGTGACGAAACCTTTTCCGGAAAAACTCATGATCTTTTGGGGTTATCCATGAGTCGACCCTTTTTTGCAGTTCTTCGACTTTGCGGAACGCTCATGGCAGCCAAGCCATGCCGTATTGACCTGAACAAAGGATAATCAGAAGGCGCTATGTCTGGTCTGTACGTTGGGTGCGGTACAGAACTTCCTATTCGTGCTGCAGCAATGTATCCTTAATCATTTTTGTAATATGTGGCCGAAATTACATTTTCAGTCAATTCATGTGGTAGCCATTGTTTCATTGTTTTGGACCTTCCTAATCACATGTAAACATCTAGAAACCGTTAGTCCATCAATTGCTAAGCTGTTCGGAGGCTCTTTGAGAGTTTGAGCTAAGTTTCCGTCGAACTTTCGAACTCCTTTGGTCCTCCAGGCCGTTCTTTGTCATTGATATCGTAGTCGCCATTTTTAAGCCATCGAAATCAAAATCGACAATTGGGATTGGGATAAGCTTCTAAAAGTTTTTGATAGTACACAGTAGTGTACACTGAATGAATCAATTAAAACTAAATAGAAAATTGTTATTTTATATAGAGGAAGATCAAAATTATCGAAAGCATCTCTTATGTAACTCTTTGGATCTTCACAGATGCCCTAATTGGATCTTAATTGCGTTGGTTTAACCCAATCCCGTAATATCATTTGTTGCGCATCATTTTTAAATCTTCAGTATCGTTATGTTTCGTGTCTAATCGTTATTCTTATAATGTTTCTAAATTTATTTTTAATTTTATATTTTGTCTCAGAATTGAAAATCAAGTTACTTTTAGACTCTAGGCGTCTAGGCGTAAGCGATATTATGATATTTCAATACGAATGATGTGCAAACTTAGGGTCGTATGAGTCGTACTTTTATGCAAAGCTAAAATCATAAAGTCTCATTGTACTTGTGTACTTATATATAACAGTCTCATTTTACATATATTGATGCACTAACTATATATCAATCATCAAATCTTAAATTTTATTTAAAAAAATAATTTCTTTAAATTATTATAATGAATACATTTTAGATCTAATTTAATAGTTAGAATTAATATTAAATATAAAAATGAATCAATAATGAGATGAATTTTTTCTTTTTCTCATCATGATGAATATAGGATCAAATCCACATCAAAATGAAAATATTGTAAATACACTGGGTAGTCCTACGACGGCTGGACCCATTACGCCTCTAACGACTTCCAGTCCGACTGTAACTAGCATTATAGATGAGAATGAAGGTCAAATGCTTGCAACAGTTAATGATAATAACGAATTTAGTACAACACCCCCCACACATCAGTCAGTCACTTCGAGTGATTATGCATTGATAACACCAAAATCATCACGAAATAGCTTAGGAATAGTAACAGGCGGTGGAGGAGGGGGAGGAGGGGGAGGAGGAGGCATAGCATTAGGAGGAGGAGGAGGATTGGGAGGAGGAGTAGGAGTAGGAGTAGGAATCGTCGCCGGTATAGCTGGTGTACCAGGAATAACTAATTCATCGCCAATACATAGCACTGATAATAATATTTTCAATACTATTAACATAACTAATGAAGAAAATCCTTTACCTCAAAATTTATCGAATATTATCGAAGCTAATAGTGGCAATATTTTAATTGAATCCCAACTAATGGTTGCTAATAACGCAGATAGTGTTAACATAATCAATGTGGGACAACAACAACAACAACAACAACAACAGCAACAGCAGCAATTGCAATTGCAATCGAATAATCAAAATATTAATAACTGTTGTAATAGCAGTAATATCAGCAATAATAATAACAATTCTGTTAACGCACAGAATAATACTAATCGACTTAATACTACACAACCATTAACAGGTGTAGTTACGTCGACAGCAACTAATACTAATACAACATTACCGGCATTAGGCAATAATTCCATAATGATACCACAGCGGCAATCTTTATTACCATGGGGTTCTCATTCTCGCAGTTCCGTTATCAATATGATACCATATACCGCAACTGGTAATGTCAGTGTTACAAATCAAAATGAAAATAATGATAACAATAGTTTACGACCGGGTGAAATTGTGATGCGTAATCTTTTTTTGGATTTTACTTTACAAGCAGAGAAAAAAATTGAACTTGTAATGCTGGAAAGTGCTGATAAAACGTTATCGAAATTATTACAACGCGGTGAAGATCAACAATTTGATCAATTATTATCGGCATTGGGTAGCGTAGCTGAGCATTGTTTACCATCGTTACTTCATACATTATTGGCTTGGCATCGACGTCAATTGTCGGATGCTGAAATTAAAAATGATCTAAAACGTATGGAAAAATCAATGAATCCTAGCAAACCAACGAATGGCATAGAATTAGAATTTCAATTACAACGAAGAGAGGCCGCTGTTGAATTCATTTTTTGTTTGGCCCTAATTGAAATTCTAAAACAATTACCTTTTCATCCGGGTCATGAGGATTTGGTGCGTAGCATTGAAAATTTAGCTTTCAAGCATTTTAAATATAAAGATGGTTTGCAAAATAATCCCAATGCCCATAATATACATATTATAGCCGATTTGTATGCCGAAGTAATTGGTGTTTTAGCTCAATCACGTTTCGGTTCGGTGCGTAAACGTTTCATGAACGAATTAAAAGATTTAAGAGCTAAAGAACCTTCTCCTCATACCACTCAAAGCATTATTAGTTTATTAATGGGAATGAAATTTTTTCGTGTCAAGGTAAGCAATTGTATATTCATTCGAAATCTATGCGTATTACCTACCCACCGTATAGAAATTCCAACAAGTCTCGTTAGTAAATGTGATTGTTACACACATATGGAATATCGTACATTAAGTGAAAGTTTGGAGTTGGAGGCGAATTTGAAAAAGGAAGCAGCTTGCCCTTTTTGATGTCTTTCCGTTTCATTATTTTCGAAAAGATGAAATCATGAATGATAATGTGAGCGAAAAAAATGCCCGTGTACCGTATGTGTTTATGGGAAAAAATTGTTATCGGATAAAAAAAATCTCGTTTTGATATGCTAGACAACTGATGATGATGATGATTAAGAATCAGGCCAGTATTTAAGAATCGAAAATATCGGCATCTTAATCTCAGGAATGATCAGTCAAATGTATCGCGATACATGGGATTTATGATAGATTGTAAAACATTTCGCATTTAATTGTTACTCGATTTCTGTTATGGTGTCATACATAGATTTCTTAATTATAAAATGTTTGCATATATATATATATATATATATATATATATTTTCTTCCTTTCCTTTTATAGATGGTGCCGATAGAAGAGTTTGAAGCCTCATTTCAATTTATGCATGAATGCGGTCAGTATTTCTTAGAATTAAAAGATAAAGATATTAAGCATGCCTTGGCTGGACTGTTCGTAGAAATTCTTGTACCAGTAGCAGCTGTAGGTTTGCATAAATCGTATATATGATTGATTTATTGATATTTACAAAATTTATTTTTTTTATTATCTTCTAGGCTGTGAAAAATGAAGTGAATGTACCATGCGTTAAAAATTTCGTTGAATTATTATATGTACAAACATTGGATGCTTCTACGAAATCGAAACATCGTTTAGCTCTTTTCCCTTTGGTAACATGTCTTTTATGCGTTTCACAGAAAACGTTCTTTCTATCAAATTGGCATTACTTTTTGGCGATGTGCTTAAGTAATTTAAAAAATCGTGACTCAAAAATGAGTCGTGTAGCATTGGAATCTTTGTATCGGCTGTTGTGGGTTTATATGATACGTATTAAATGTGAATCGAATTCGGCTACACATTCGCGCCTACAAAGTATTGTAAATTCATTGTTTCCCAAGTAAGATTAATTTTATGCAGCATTTCCTAATTATAAAACATATACATTAGTTAGTTTGGGGAAAAAGAAATCCATTATTTTTTCGGTAGATGGCTACACTGGTAGATTTCTCGTAAAGTATCGATCAAACAATTTCAGATTTATGCTCGTTGAAAAGGTGACATTTCGCAGTAAAAAAAATTCTGTTGTTCTGTTGTTTTTTGTTTGGTGCATTCAGTTGTGAGTTACAGCGTGTTAAAAATGGAAGTGAACAAAGAGAAAATTCGGTACATTTTACAGTTTTTCTTTGACAAANAAAAAAAAAAAAAAAAAAAAAAAAAAAAAAAAAAAAACAACATATTTTTATTAATTTATTTTTCACATATATAATGAAATCTCTAAACGTAGCACAACAAATCATTTTTTAATTGCAAATCGATCGTTCACTGTGACATGGAAATTTTTCCTATTTTTTTTAATCGTTTTTACATAAAACATAACAAAGCATTCACGGGCCAAATATTCTTGTCTTGTGTCTTTTGGCATCATTATTTCATAATTTATGTTCTTGTTATTTAATATTTTTCATTTAACTAATTTTTAATATAATTTTTGGAAAAAAAAAAAAAAAAAAAAAAAAAAATTTCAAAACAAGAAACAAACCTCTAAAAAAAACAAATGAAAATTTTTAGTTTACAAGATCAATCGGATTCCCGTTCACTATCCGATTCTTTGGATAATATACCTTCGAATGTTTTTGGACCCGAAGGAATTGTAACACGTTTCACACTGCCGCTATCCTACGGTCGTAAAGAGGCGCGACAAAAACGTTTGGGGTAAACTTTTTTTTCCCTTTTTCTGTCAATTCTTTTTTTACTTTTTTTCTCCAACATTTTCTTTTATTCCCATTTTTTTTTTAAAAATTTTAATTTAATATCTTATATATAAGTTTTAAGTTTTTTTATTTAACATATATTTATTAACCTAATTAATTATAAGTGTGAACACCGAGATATAAATATACCTATTGAAAAATATATAATAATGTTGAATGTATGAAAACCGCAAAGAATTTAATTTAACAATTAAAAAAAAAAAAAAAAAACAAAAAAATTAAAAACCATTATTTAATGTTTATCATAATTTTATGCTGTACTGTAATGTTAAGCTGCTTTTCAATTGGTTACAGTTATGGATGTTAATGTATATTGTTGTTTTTGTTCTTGTAGTTGTTACAACATACATTTTTCCATTTTGAAAAAACAAAAAATTTTTGGCTTTTTGTTAGAAAGATTTTAACAGACATTTTCCTAGAAGTAGTTTAATTAATTTCTTATTTATATATATGTACATTTTTTTTTTTTTTTTTTTTTTAAAGAAAGCAATTTTTGTATAATTATTGATTTTGTATGAGCAATGATTGCCTTTCGGTAGTAAAAAGTTATTGATATGACAATGTAAACATGCCAATAAGGCCCGACGCTTTGGTACCTCATATCACCAATACCACTGAAATGTGTAAAAATAAAGACCACTTACGTAAGAAAATACTTTTTATAAGGGATAAATTTAAAGCTCCAACTACAAAACAATCAGAACGCTTCTTAAATAAAAAAAAAAAAAAAAAAAAAAAAAAATTATTGAAAAGAGATCGAAAGAGGTTAGCAGCATCCTCTTGTCAATGTTAGTTCCATTAGAATAGTGAAAGTTTCCGAAAATAAGATACACTAACCACGAGTGGTGAGCTTGTCCTAAAAGAAAATCAAACAATATAATTATATTCAACTTGGAACATGATTTTTTGATAATTATTTTATAAAATTTGAAAAAAGAAAATGTCTTTTCACCATACGTAGGTACATCATTTTTTTACCCATTTAAACGTATCTTAAGCTCTTACGATCTGGCTCGATCTGGCATAAAAATTGCACCAAATTCGATGGTTAGAAAAACCATTACATAAATATTTTTACTTACTACTGTAGGGTCTGGTTTGTGAGTTTCAAAAAACTTTTTTAAATTTCAGTTCTGCAACTAAACAAAATTTTATTTTGATGTTTTTAAATTTAGTTTTTCTGAAATTTCAGAAGAAGCACACTCATTTTCGGTCCATCATTTAGAAAGAAAAGGGAAAATTACTGCTTATTTTATAATCATATGTATATATAGATAGATATACATACATATTTGTCATTTTCATCATTTCTAAATGTTGAGCGGAAAATGAAGGTTTTTTTTTTTAATTTAAAACTTATATAGAAAAATTCGAGTTCGAAAATCAAGTACATTGGAGATTAAACAGATTTTTAACTTAGATAATAATCTATAAAATGCAACCAAATTATATTAAATTTTATTTTGAAACATATATATGATTTGCAATATATACGATACGATATATATGGGACGCTTAATTGAATTGCATCTTTACTTCATTTTGCACCAAATTCCATACATAAGTTCTTAGTGGATATGAAAAGATTCCGCTTAAGCCGAATATAAGTTATTTCTTGTTCTATATTATTAGTTTGGGGAAAAGGTAATCCATTATTTTTCAATTCGAAATATTAAATAAAGTCCTGAAGTTCATATAAAAATAATGGATTTCTTTTTCCCCAAACTAATATATTTATTTACTTATTTATTTATTTATTTTTTTGCTTCTTTCTATGTTTCAACTCTTTATTAAAGGGGCTCAAAAGGTGTTGTTCCGCGGGATACACCCCTTAACATTTTTGTTAAGATTATACAATTTATAGCTCAAGAACGTTTAGATTTTGCCATGCGTGAAATTGTTTACGATCTACTGTGCGTAGGTCGCTCTATTAAGGTAAGGTTTTTTTTTTGTTCTTTCTAATGCTGCTATCCGCTAACGAAATCTATTACGTTTTACCAATATATCTTTTGTTATAGCTGATACTTAATCCTGAACGTATGAGTATCGGTTTACGTGCTTTTTTAGTAGTCGCTGATTCATTGCAACAAAAAGACGGTGAACCTCCAATGCCTCGCACGGTGCCCGTTTTACCCTCCGGCAATACGTTACGTGTTAAAAAAACATATATTAATAAAATGCTAACCGATGATACAGCGCGCAGTATCGGGATGTCCACTTATTTTCCGCATGTAAGACGTGTATTTGTCGATATATTGAGAGCTCTGGACGTTCATTATGGGCGTCCACTAATGATGACGAATACACAAAATCAAAATAAAGAGCCAGATGAAATGCTTTCGGGTGAACGTAAACCTCGCATTGATCTTTTTCGTACTTGTGTGGCTGCCGTGCCTCGTTTAATACCCGATACTATGACACCGCAAGAGTTAGTTGATTTATTATCACGTCTTACGGTGCATATGGACGAGGAGTTGCGTATGTTAACACATCAGTCATTGCAAACATTGGTGATCGATTTTCCGGATTGGCGTCAGGATGTCGTGCACGGATACACACAGTTTCTGGTGCGCGATGTCACCGACACCTATCCGCAATTATTGGAGAATTGCACTCGTATGCTATTTGTTTTTCTAAATATTTGGCGTTGCGCCATTAATGTTAACGGCAACAGTTCTAGTGGTGGTAATAATTTGAAAACACCCACCGCCAGTGGTAATGTAGCAGCTTCCACAAACATTACCACAGGGCAAACGAATAATCAAGGTCTTACGGGTGGTACGGGTGGTGGTGGTGGTGGTGGTGGTATTAATATTGGCATTGGCAAAGATACCGCGACCAGTCAACTCTCGAGTGTTAGTAATTCAAAAAATACTAATTCAAGTGCGACCTCAAGCATTACTTCAAGCGGCATGTCAACTATAACGCAAACAACTGTGATAAATATGGCGGATGCAAATAAAAAAAATGAAATTCCTTTAGCTACAACCTTACATTTTGTGGAGGGCTATGCTTTGGTATTATTATGCAATTATCGGCCCTATTTACGTAAATTAGCGGCGATGATACTGAAAGAAGTAAAGAATCTTATGAAAGCTTTGTGTTTACCCGAAAATGAACCGCCTCTGCTTGACGTTATAGATAAATGCTGTCCACAGGTTTGTTTGTAATTAAAGAAACATTTATTTATACATAATGAGATCCTTTTTTTTTTTTTTGTAGATTTTAGAAAAATGTTTGTTCCATTTGCCTCAAACGGAAAAGACGGCTATATTAAATGCAACACAAATTGATTTACAATGGATAGCAGAACGTTCTAGTGGTGTTTGGTTGGGTGGTCAAACTGATGGTGAAGATTCTTAAAAAGATTTCTATTTAAAAAATATGCTTGTTATTTATCGATTGTTGTTTTTTTTTCTCTTATTTTTTTTAGATAATTCAAAATCTTCTACTTCCACTCTGAATTTATCACAAACCAGTACTACACCTCAACAACAATTCGATCCCTGGTCGGTTTGTTTATTCGGTTTTCTTGAAAGAGATCGAATATTGCAGAAATGCCCGTCAGTTGTAGCCCAAGCGTGGCCTATATGCTATGTTAGGGTAACAACATTGTACAGTGTTATCGATCCAACGTAAGTAGTAGTAGCTTTAGGGAAATGAATAAAATTTTAATAATGATGATTTTTTGTGATTTCTATTTTTTTAGACCGGTAAGCGATAATCGTGCATCACTTTTACGTTCATCGGCTCCGACTAAAAAGGTGCCCACCGAAAGTCAAAAAGATTTGTATTTACGTTTGTGGCGCAATCAAGTGGCTATGGCTATGCGTCTAGTACCCCAAATACCCAGTGTTGCCATACGTTGTGCTTCCCCCGATTTAAGTTTAAGGTAAGTGGTTTTACTTCCCGCTCATCATTTCTTGCCTGTTTATTTTTATCCTTCTATCGTACCTGTATTCATATTTTCATTCACCACACCACGTTCATTTTGTAAATGTTTACATATTATTCTAGGCATTTAATAATTTTATTATTATTTTCATTATTGTTATTTGTTTTTTTTTTTTTTTTTCTTTAGTATACTTAATAATTAGCACTTTATGTGTTTTCTCGTTGGCTTTAGTTGGTTAACAATTAATCATATATCACATTCTTTGCAAGACAGGTACTACGCGTACAGCATATGTACTATATGAAATCAAAAAAAAAAAAAAAAAAAAAAAAAAAATTTTTGTTAAAGTAGTATTTATTTATACATGTTTGTATGTATATCTCTTAGTAAAATTGATCAATTTTAAAAAATAACACAAGTCTTTGCCATTTTATACGCGCAAAGTTCAAATAAATATTTTTTCTTTATTTTAAAGGATGTGTTTGAAATAAGCTCTGAAATCCAATATTTTTTTAATAAAAAAAACACAAATTAGATGATAAAAGTTTTTCTCTATCAAAAAGAGCAATTATACATGGAAATCACGTGTGTGTGTGTCACGGAGCTGTAATTCCGTTTTTACATGACTATATCTATTGATCTACAGATCACAAATTTATCAAAATATCTGAATATTAATTAATATTTTTCTCGTTAACGGTCTTGAACGGTGTTTGCGGAGTGTGGAGTATATTCATGTAGAATTCACTTTTAAAATCCAACTTTCGTGATAAAAAAAAAGCGATCATTACATTTTTCTATTTGATTTTTCAATTTCATAGTTTCATTATCAGCTTTCGATTATTCCTTTTCTGCAGCATGCGAATGAATCATTTACTTCAAATTATGAATAATTTGAAATCGATTCACAATCGATTCGAATTTAGATTTGAAATTTCCGATCGATTTCGGCGTCTCATTCAGAGACAATACGTCACTCAATCAGTTCGTAAGCTCATTACTTTTTTTTTTTTTTTTTTGTCATTTTACCATGGTTGTGGTCGAGTTGGAATCTCTGTGCATTGTGTTGGTATTATATATTGTATTTATACTGTTATATATTATTGATCCTTTGTCCCTCGTTAGGCTATGCCATGATTATTAGATCCTGAGCATCTCAAAATACGGATATCTTCCTAGCTTTTGCTTTTGCGACTTTTGCGTTTTTAGCTGCTTTGGATGGCTTTCGACTCTTGGTGTCCACTCGGTTGGCTGCTGATTTGATTGTGGTGTGTTCATTGTCCCATATCGTATAAAAAAAAATACATTTTCTTTCGCGTAAGCAACGCCAAACGGTACTTTGAATCATCTACTCGTTGTTATTTTTGGTGAAAAGTAAGGAAACACGATGCTCCAGTTCGAACTAAGCTTTCTCATGAATAAATGCCCATACAAAATAATAAACACCACCCTGGATTCTGTCATCATTAAGGTGTTCGTTATCTCACGAAACTTTACTTTCCGGTCTTTCAAAATCATTTTGTGTACTAGTCCTCTTGTGTTTTCTGGAGCAACATGTGCATGTGAATACGGGCGATCAGAGAGATCATTATCCTTCGTATTTCTAGCATCTCGTTTAAGCTCAACAAACAAACATCGGCAAATTGTTGTTTTCAAGAGTTTGAAGAGTTTCACCCTAACAATTTTGAAGACGATTCTTTATTTAAATGACGTTTTTTTCCGATTAAAAAGCAACGCTTTATCAACATAGGAAATTTATATTTTCCATTCTTTTCAAAAAATTGCCAAAAGTAGCATCATTAGATTAACTATAATTTGTAAACTAATGGTCTGGTCATAAAGTCATGAAAGTTTCATACATTTCATTTGAAGTCTATAAGTACTATCTAAAAAATCATATAGATCTGTCAATAGTTGTGACACTTATATGCCATCCTACGAACTTATTGACTGATGTGTTGTTGTATTAGTTACATTTACTAAATGTTAATGCCGCATTAAAGTATGCATTGGGAGACACCATAGAATATAGATACATAGATATATTTGACAAATGTGTATGACGATATTGACTTAGCCATGTCTGTTTGCAATGCGTCCGTCGGTCCACTGAAATTATGATTACAAATTAAAACCTTAGTCTAAAAAAAAAAATTTGTCGTCGTATCATACGTAATGACTGTCCAGACTCTTGTCTGGTTGACTTTGAAGATCAGATAATTCGACTTACATGTCCACCTAAAAATGATTAAACTACGACATAAGACTAATAGTTTTCTAATTTAGTAATTTTTTTAAATTGGTTTCAAAATATTCAAGCTTTAAATTACATCTTAAATTTTGCGTTAAAGAAGTTAAGATATCATTTAAATCAGCTAAAGAATCCATTCAATTCCGAATTATTAAAGAAATATGTGTGTAAATAATGCGGAATACGTAACCATTGTTTTTAGTTTGTTCAGATTACCTGAATTATAAACGATCGATATGCGCAATCGATACATTGAGTGAAAAGATTCGGTCCAAGCCGATTACAACCTGTTTCCAAAAAAAAAGAAAAGAAAAAA
>KK351057.1:1636266-1659062 GCA_000671755.1 Glossina brevipalpis
ATTGGATGGATTATATATTAGTCTAAGAAAGATTTCTAAGAACTAAAGCATTCTGTATTTAATGCTAAATATTTTCAAATTAACTTCAATATTCATTTATTTACATGATTTGCGTATTTCTGTCAATATTTTATTTTCGGTACAGAGAACAATTTACAATAATAAACTCGAGTTGTTATTCTTTATGAAAAAGAAAACTCTTTTGTTTCTTATAACTTTTTTTTTTTTTTTTTTTCTGTGTGTTAATTTTGATATTCTTTTCCAATACAAATGTAACACTAAAACCATGAATGACTAATTGAGTGTTTCGTTAACTCTCTAGCAAAATTGACCGGTGGCTGAGAGGGGTAATATTTGTTGTGATGTTTATTTTAGTTGATTGATTTCAGCATTCTGTGATTGATATCAGCAACTTTGTATTACACGTTTACAAGTTGAAGCGTCAGTGCCATCACGGCCACCTTTATTCTGTAGCATTTCCTTTCAGAAACTGTAGCGAGATAAAGAAAAATTCGATAAAAATTGAAATTTGAAGTAAAAAGAAAATTAAAAATGAAGGTATAAATATAAGAGACAGAGGGAGGGAGGGGATGGAGGGGATGGGGAAGGGGATGGAACTAGAAACGTATCAATTTCTTTTATTACTTTCGTGATTCGAATTAATTTTTTAATGAAATTAAAAGTGAAATAAAAGTGGAAAACTTTTGTACGTTATATAACGATATACCGTTAGGTGTGTATATTGAATTTAAAATCTAAGTACCATTTTTCTGTTTTATTTTAAAACAGGTATAGAATTATTGTCATTAAAAAATATTGATATCTATCATCGAAACATCGTATAAATAAAATATTGACTTTCTTTCTATATACACAATACCTTAGAAGGCTATCACACATTAATCAATAAGTCCATAGGATTATTAATATACTTTTGTTTTTTTTTTTTGGCATTTCGTCATTGTTGCAGCTGACTTTTGCCACGATATATTAATTCGGGGAAAAAGAAATCCATTATTTTCCAATTCGAAATGTTAAATAAAGTTCTGAAGTTCATATAAGATTGGATGGATTTCTTTTTCCCCAAACTAATATATTATCTTAATGAAAGACCATTTTATTCTTCTTTACTTGTTGGCCTTTTTTTTTTTTTTTCGTGGGAACAATTATCGAATTCGTAGACGTAGAATTTGGTTTAAAATCAGTAGTATCGTAATAATTTTTCTCATCAAAAAGCAATATGTATAGTCAGTCAACAACTGACATCTTGATTTTTTCTATTGTTTTCAAAATAACAAAAATCTCATCATTAAAAAGTATTGTAATTTGCAAAACAAATGATCCAAATTACATGAAATTTCGACAGATGTTGCTTGCTTAAAACACTTTCTAATAATAACATGAATTTATTTCTTATGCCAAGATTAATATATCAAGTAAGAAACTGATTGACTCTGACATATTATTAAGCTTGATTACTTTATAATAGCATTTTCAATAGAAATACTGGATGAATGTATTGGGTTTACAGTTTCATTTCACTTTTTTTTTGTACACATTACTACTATTGTATATCGGAATGCATATTGATTATTTTTTAATATTTAATATTTTCAATTGCGTAGGTCTATGTGTCTTAATAAGAAATGCATTATTTATATTTTGTATAATTTTTTGTTTTTTGTTTTTAATGCAAGTGGCAACTCTGAAGTTTAACAGCTATCTCACATATTATACACAAAGCGCAGCGGATTGCGCCATTACGTTGAGACCGTTCGTAAAATTGACGGAATTTTCGATCAAGAAAAGTACACCTAATGTATCAACATTTTCGAAGAGAAGAAACTTGTACGATTATAGTAAGTAGATAATAAGTTTTACTTTGCGTTCATGTATCGTTCGGTCTCTTGAAAACATTGCTGCTGTAAAGAGAAAATGTCACCGAAATCCGTGAAAACGTCAATTCACGGCATCGTTCTCAACAACTTAAAATTTTACTAAGGATTACGTAACGAATTTTGATGAAAGACTTCATTCATTCTTCACCCGAACAAACTTTAGTTTACTTAGAAGCGTAAATCAATAGATTTTAAAATTATGAATATTCAATATAGTCAAATAATGCAGTCTTATTGATGAAACACACACTCTCTATCTCTATGAGATTATAGACAATTATATAAAATGATTTATTATAAGACAAAATTTGTGAAATAACTGAAATAATAATGTGTTTCGTTGTTGTTGTTGTTGGTGTGAGTCCTCTTTGATAGTCAATAATAATTGCTGCTATTTCTATAAACAATAAATAAATAAATAAAACTTGTTAATCTCCATCATCGTATCTTCATACTTCGACTTCAATTCATCTATCTTCATAAGAATTTTGTAAAATGTATATAAACTGAACTTGAATAGCAGGACATATATACATATATAGATAATGGAATTCAGTTCAGTTAGAACATTTAACATTCACCCATATTTCGTGGTTGAATTTGCACGAATATCTTCGCATCGACATCCGCATCAGCGACACATTGCATGTATTAATTTAATTATTTATTTATGTTTAATGGAAAAATTTCGTAGCGTTTTTCATCAAAATTCATATACAATTTTGTTTAATATTTAAAAAAAAAAAAAAAAAAATATGAAACTCTACTAAATCTCAAACATTCAATCAACTTTTGGGAATTTTAGATAAAAACTTGAAATAATTGATTTTCTTAGATCTCTTTTGAAGTCAATTTATAACATAAACAAAGTTCTGCGGAGAAAGCAAAGCAAATGCAAGTCGGATGGACGGGAGCAAAAAGTCCGATCTTAAGAGCCAAGTTCTCTCTCAACTTTCGCTTGTCGGTTCATTAAAGATATTAGTTTGGGGAAAAAGAAATCCATTATTTTTATATGAACTTCAGGACTTTATTGAACATGCTTCGGATTGTCCGATTTGGGTCAAATATGCACCGTTTTGTTGTATGATTTGTTGCCATTTTAAAGGTAACTTCAGTCCTGGTCTCTATTTGCAAAAAACTCTAGTAGTCGATTTTCACAATCCTCCCTAGATTCCAATTTTTTATCATTAAAGAAATTTTGCAATGCAAAAAAAAGATGCCAAGTCCGGACTGTATGGCGGATGTATTAAAACTTCCCAACCAAGCTCCCGAAGTTTCTGGCGAGTCACTGTAGATGTGTGTGGCCTAGCGTTGTCCTGGTGGAACACGACACCTCTCCTGTTGGCCAATTCTGGCCGTTTCTGGTCAATCGCTATCTTCAAACGGTCCAGTTGTTGACAGTAGAGATCAGAATTTAGCGTTTGGCCATATGGAAGCAACTCATAATAAATAATCCCCTTCCAGTCCCACCAAATGCATAGCAAAACCTTCCTGGCCGTTAGTCCTGGTTTGACCACCGTTTGAGGTGCTTCACCGCTCTTTGACCACGATCGTTTTCGCACAGGGTTATCGATACTTTACGAGAAATCTACCAGTGTAGCCATCTACCGAAAAAATAATGGATTTCTTTTTCCCCAAACTAATATTATATATTAGATGTGACGTGGCTTTCCTTATTGATAGATTATGGATGCTTTATTTCAACTGCGGCCTTTAATTACATTAGTTGCTAACAATAAAAAGGAGGGATATCCATTGCTTGCGATCAGTTCTCGTAGCAACTTATGATGTTGATGATGATGATGCATGAGAATCCCGTCTAATTTGATCAAATATCAAACATTACCTTATATGACATCAATTTAGGTTTTTTTAACAGTTCCATTGGTGTCTCGGCTATTGTTGTTTCATTTCAATAGAATTCCGTAAATAGAAATACTGCTCATTACATTTTTCATTACAAAATTCATGTGAGAACGAATTGTGTTGAATTTCTATTTGCATATGTAAATAACTCATAATTAATGCTTCTCTCGTTTGTTGTTTTTTTGTTTTTAGTACAGAGAGAACACCAGCTATTCAGAATTCAAAAAAAATATTTTTTATGTACACTTTAACGAGATAACTTACAATGTTAGATAAAACTTAAAAGAATAGATCGATATATGAAACTATTCAAAAAAAAAAAAAAAAAAAAATGCCCACAGACAATGTGATGCTATTTCTTAGGTTCTACATTTCCATGCTTAATGCAATCATTGAATGATTTGAAACTAATATTTTTGTACGTCCACCACCGAAGGTGAAGGGTATATTTCATTTTGTCATTTGGGCAAAAAAAAGAAATAAAATTCGGAGACCTCCCCCAAAAAGTATACATATTCTTGATCAGTATCAAATTTAGAATTGATTTAAGCATGTCCGTCTGTCTGTGGTAACTGACCGCAAAAATGAAGGTATCATCTTCAAATTTGACAAAAACATTGCAAGTTCTTTCATTACCCATTACGCCTATCTATGGCAAACTTAGTTTTTCCCCCCTTTTTTAAGATTTTAAGGGTTTTGGGTATAAAAGATTCAGCCTAGCCGAATATAACTTGTTCTTACTTGTTTAATTCTTATTTTATATTATATTCATTCAATTATTTGCTATTAAACGATTTGATTGTTGTTTAAGAGAGAATTTCTTTAGAAATTTAAAGAATTTTGTCAATAAAAGTTCTAATGCTTATGACAAAATTTGTCAGTCTCTCGCTGTAATCAATCACAAATAAGAAGTGAGAGAAGTATTAAGGGAAACATAGTTTTTCAATGAACTAACGAAATTTCTTACTAGTATTTGTTGTTAATCGCATCACCATTACAGTATTTTTAGTTGGTTGTATGTGCTCATGTTTCCTGTAAACTATTCATCTTACTTTTAATTAATAGTTTACATTGTGCCTCTTTTACCATTAACTTTTTTGTTCTTATAATTATCAAACAAAATTCTTACAAAATATTATCATTGCATTTGCATTGCATGTATACATACATACATACATACATACACACATTTTGAAATGTTAAATATATATTTTGGGTAGAATTGAATGAAATTTATGTACACAATTAATTTGAATGAGTCTGTCTGTTATTCTGTCTGTTCTCGTTATTAGTAGTTGTTAGTGTTCAAAAGTATATGAGAAATTATTATTATTATAAAAAAAATTGAAGTTTTAATAGCGATGCTATCATCGATCCATCTTTGTATTTTGTACATCATTTCGAAACCGTGTCTCAATGAAACCACGTTGCGTTGCATCGATCTAAACAATTAGCAATCAGAAGAGGCAGGCGGTAGGTATGTATGATAATAAGTACATTGGGTGCGGCTGAATTTTCCATTCGAGAGTTATATATGTAACAGTGCGTTCGTAACAACTCTTGTAACATGAGCTGAGTGTTGACGTAAAAGAGGATGAGACTTTGCATGTGTGTTAACCGCTATTGGTGGTCTCTTTTGCAACAACAACAACAACACCTCGTTCATTCTCGTTCTATTGATTGACAATGGTAGGCATCTGTTGGAAATCATGTCATGCGGTTTTAGTAGCCTGTAGTGTAGTATACTACACCTTGCTGCTGATACCATCAATGCAAATTTGATTATTTTATGATTGGCATCTGGTACATATTGAGTTAATCAATAATACTAAATGGAAAGCTATTATTTTATGTAGATAAAAGTCAAAATTATCGAATTTAATCGTTATAATACTTTTCATTATTTTGTCATTTTCATCAATAGATGTCGTTGATCAAAATGCAATACAATCACTTAATAGGTATCATTTTGGATAATTCAAAGTAAATTTGATATCGAAATTTTCAAAACATTTTTTTTTTTAGTAACTTAGAATCAATAGCCAGATATCTATTCTTATTATTAATCAAATATCTGTTAGTAATGTGAAAAAGTGAGATTGACAAAGATTTCTGATCGCTTGACAATTCATTTAAGAATTGTGTTTCGAGTACCGAATGGTAAAGCTTCGCGTTTGAGTAAATCTACCGATTACTTATTCTAAAATATGGCGTTAACATGATTATAAGCATTTGTCATAATTTGACCATGTGAAGTTACTATTTTAAAGTTTTCCGCATTTAGTGTAGGTTATCCACTTAAAGTATGCGAAACATGCAATATACGAACGAAAGCGTATTTTTTACAATGATTTTCGATATGATGACCTATGATTTTACTTTGCAAAAACAATCTAAGAAACTTTAGAGAGTATTGAATTGGAACCAAGCTATATCATCATTACTGTATTCATTACGAATTCGCCTCTTTCTGATTAATCCCAGTTTCAATCGATAATTTATTATCTGCCTAAAAAGCTTTTCTCTTTCTTTCGCTGATAACCATAAAATGATTGAATGCTTACGTAAATCACTTCAAAGGGCTAGTAGTTGTTTTGACATGGAAATCATATTTAGCACTTGAGGCAATACTTTTCTTATTTAAATTATTTATTTTTATTTATTTCATATTATTTTATTTATTTTTATTTCTTAATTTTTTTTTTTTTTGATTGAAAGTGGAGATTTCTTTCTAATTGAAAAAAATTGGTCATAACATATTTTTAGACCCGGGAGTTTCTTTTTTCGTTTACTTTCTTGTTTTTGTTATTCAAATATTTAAACAATTTTTTTTTATAGTAGAGTGGGAAAGAAATTAAAAGTAAATATTATACATATTGAATTAAAAGCAAGGATGCCTTTTTTTTTCTCATTTTCTATATTTATTCTGCAGGTTGTTTTTGTCATTCATCCGCAAGCTGCAAGTGAATATGTAAAGAATCGAAAATAAGTAAATATATATATATATAATATATGATATATAATATATATATATATATAATATATAATATATAATATACAATATATAATATATAATATATAATATATAATATATAATATATAATATATAATATATAATATATAATACATAATACATAATATATAATATATAATATATAATATATAATATATAATATATAATATATAATATATAATAGATAATATATAGTATATAGTATATAATACATAATATATAATATGTAACAATGAATATAGCGATATTCATTTATGGCACTCTTGAATGGGTTTCAATTTTAAGGTTTTCAATTTTATACTTACACTTTGTATGATATTGTTAGATATTTTATTGAAGCCACATGAAAGAAAGAAAGAAAGAAAGAAAGAAAGGAAAAAATAAAGAAAGAGAGAAAGAAAGAAGGAAAGAACGAAGGAAGGACAGAAGGACAGAAGAATCGAAGGAAAGAAAGAAGGGAAAAAAGAAAGAAAGAAAGGGCGAGAGAGAGAGAGATAGAGAGATTCAATTTGTCTAGGAAAATGCTTCGTCAACCGTCCACAGAGATGAAAACTTCAAATTTATCATTATAACGCATTTCCATACAATTCCGTAATATTCGTATGACACCGCTTTACTATGTATTTTTCTCCGAAACATTTAAAATTTCTAATCAAATATTCAATTGTTCCCTTTTCGCCTACGAAAAGTTTTTGTAACTAAAAAAAATAATTTGCTACAAACAATTTTAGAGAATTGTTGTTATGTAATGTTATTGAAATGTGAATTTATACCAGTTGAAATATCCGGTTTTTTGATATGTGGAGAATTTCAGAAGATTATTAAGAAAGTTATCTTGAGACAACTCGAAGAGGAGAAAGAAACAAAAATAGGGTGATCCTGCCAAGCAATTCTATCGTACATTATTGCTATTGATGAGAAGCTTTTAATGCATATTTTCGTAGATGAATTAAAGGATAAGACATCATTGCGACAGTCTAAGAAATTAAGGGAGTATTTTCGGAAATTTTCTTAAGCTGAAAGAATATAAATATTTAAGAAATATATATATAAAAAAAAAAAAAAAATAATTTTTGAAAAATATGAAAAAATGGCAAAAATGGTCGGACTCATTTACGCAAGATATTAGTTTGGGAAAAAAGAAATCCATTATTTTCCAATTCGAAATGTTAAATAAAGTCCTGAAGTTCATATAAGATTGGATGGATTTCCTTTTTGTTTGGGAAAAAAGAAATCCATTATTTTCCAATTCGAAATGTTAAATAAAGTCCTGAAGTTCATATAAGATTGGATGGATTTCTTTTTCCCCAACCTAATATGTTTAATTTAAGAGGGCTTCCGTTAGACGGAATTGTATCTAAAATAAAATAATTCACAAATTTATAGGCACTGAGAGATGATGTAAATTGCAATCAAAAAATAAAAGAAAAGGAAGAAAGACAATCTTTTGATTTAATAAAATTCATTTAAAAAAAAAACTATGAAATAATGAATTTGATTTTAACAATATTTTTCTTTGTTTCAATATAATATAAAGCAAATATAAACATTAAAGGATATTGATAAATGATTTTTTTTTTTTTTTTTTTTTTTCATTTTCATTTAAGATAAGTTTCATTGAGATGCACTTCAACTTAAAATTGAATTCTTGCGTTGAATAAAAACTTTACAAAGTTTTTCGAAACCTTTTTTTTTTTTTCCAACTAACCAACAAAGTTAAACAAAGAATACAAATGCAATGATAAAACTAAATAGTTTCTCTATACCCTATACTACTGATAGAAGTCTTCAATAAAATTTTGTAATACGTTTAATTGCATGCAATTCAAACACACCTTGTAATAGTCATACAAGAGCGTCAAATCAAGAGCGTGACTTCCATGTAACAGCTGCATTCAAGAGCATATATATATTTCAGGAAACATTCGTTGTGAAATCACATTTAAATCATATTTTAACTGAAAAAGTAAATTATTTGCGATACGAGATATATAATCCGTTTTGTATTTATTTTTCTTCAAGTAGTTTATAAATGAGTTGTGCTTAAGTGCTTAATATAATATAACTTGTATTATATTATTTAATGAATTTTTGTATTAGATAATCGGATAAAGAATAAAATAGAAAAGTGTATTCGAATGTAATCGAATTCATTATTCATTCAGTCATTTAATAGAGAAACTCGAAAAACAAAAAAACTAAACTTTGTTGATACTTTACAACATTGGGGGCAAGCAAAGCTGATTTTTTTCCCCATTTCTTTGGATGGAAATGACAATTTTTTTTTTCTTTCTCGTTAAGTTCAAAAATGAGGTTAAATCGTTCGATGGATCCAGGGTCAAAATTATCAAAAAATTGGAATTTTTATGTTTTTTTTTTCTTTCAAAATAATGCAGTTTTGACTTGCTCTTCTTATATACAATATTTCGTGTATAAAATCTCTTGGATAAGTTCAAAAAAGTAAGCTAAATCGTATCAAAGTTGCGCCCGTAATCGAAACGAAAAAATGTATGTAAATTAAGCAGAGTATGGAAAATTTTAATCTTTCATTTCTTTAATTACTATTAAGAAAATGCTGCCAAATCATATAAAACAAACAAGAAAATTATATTCGCCTGCCCCGAATCTTTTATACCCATCAACTCTCTCGTAAGAAAAGGCAAAAAAAAAAAAAACCAAAAAGTTTAATAGATAGGCGTGGTAGATTTTTTATACTTTTTTTGAAATATAATGGAAAATCTCACTGTGCGAAACATCGAGAAAACAAATGTTTTTTTAAATTATATCTTTTACTATAGACTAGACGTCGTCTGTAACCGTTCTGGATCATTTTCAATACTAACGTATGGGAAAGAACTTTCAATTTGCCAAATTTGATGTAGATAATGGGGGGGAAAATGGTTTTCACAAACATTACTTAGATAAATAGATGGATAGATGGACGGATGGACAGACAAATAAGTCTAGGTGGATTCCGAATTTGTTCCTGATTAAGAATATATACACTTTATGAAGTTTCTGAAGCTTCTTCTTTAATGCTACAAATGTTTCCGCAAAAAAAAAAAAAAGAATTAAATTCAAATAGTTTATGATATCCAGTGGACGAGATTGATCTTTTCTATTTTTATACCTGTACTAGAGGATAACTAGCTTACTAAACTTAGATATTTTTACATATCTGTCTTTCCATGGTTTATCAATAATAAGCAAAAAACCCAACTTTGGTTTTTCTTAAAATCAAAAGTGTCCTAAGTGTCCACGCTGTATTGTGGGCGTATCTCTTGACTGATTTAGTTTATTTTTAATTTCATCCTGCATGCAAGAACTTCCAATGTTTCTGCAAAATTTCAAGGCGATATTTTTATTTTTGCATCCAGAAGGTTGTCTAAACAAAGACATTACATGAACGGACAGACGGACATGCTTAAATCGATTCTAAATTTAATGCTAATGATCACGAATAAAAAATTTAGTATACAGGTAGACTAATTTTTAAAATAACATTAAATTGCTATGAACATCTTTTGTCAAGTGCATCTCACATTGTGTAACAATTCAGTTTAGATCAGGAACTTTGCTTGCCGTGTTTATTTCGGCAGATATTGAAGGAATAGCCGAATAGATATTGGCGGGAATAGCCGAGCCGAGTTTAAGTCTATATCGTGCTCTGTTGAGACGAAATCTTCATGCCCGTCTTAAATCGGTAGAAACTACTATCTACTACTACGTGCTCTGTTGAGACGAGGTCTTCATCATTCCCGTCTTAAGACAATAAACTAAAAATCTTTATTATCATTCAACATTCCATTTCCTTTACATCCTATATGAACTCTATTTACTTTAAAGTTTTAAATGATTATTAAAAATATTTTTTATTTTTTTTTTATATAGTGAATAACGAAAAGGTGAAAACCAATTGAACATCTTTTCATAACAGCTTAAAAGACCAAATTAGACTTAGAAAAAAAAAAAAAAAAAAAAAAAAAAAAAAAAAAAAAAAAAAAAACCAAATAACATTTTTAAATTGGATTTTGTATATGGTTACTCGGAATTTTTTAATTTAAAACCAAGCGAATTTTATCGATTTTTTTTTTGCAGTTACCAAAAGAAGGAATTCAAAAATAAAATCAACAATTTTTACAATAACTTTTTGAAAAGTTGGTCACCCGATATACTAATTTCGTCAAAGAACAATTCAATCCAAAGGGATATAAGATAGATTCTCTTTTGATTATATATTAATCTATTTTATTATATATTTTTACAATTATTTTCTGAATCGATTTAAAATTGTCTGTCTCTCCGTCTGTCTCTCCGTCTGTTTCTCTGCCTGTTGTCTGCCCAGGTATTCTTGTATTTCATCTATAGTTCGCAATTTTTGAAATATTATGACGAAGTTTGACATAATTCTGTGTTCTGACTTAAGAACGAAAGCTATCGAAAAAGGATTTGATCGGACCATTCCATTTGATTCATTTGAAAAGGGTTTTTTTGTATTAAAAATTAATTTGCAATTTCAAATATTTTTCAAACAAAATCAGTAGAAGTTAACATCTTGATATGAAAAATAAATTGTGAGATGTTTGCAATCAGGTGGTGGGACCATTTTTTAAAACACGTCCCATATGTGTAGCATTTCTTATGTTAAAAAAAAAACCTAATATTTAATATATTATGATGGAAGTAACTCTCTATAATAGTAATTTAAAATAAATATTAACTCTATTAGATTTAGATTATAAAAATTCTAATTTTATGGAACTCATCCTACATAAGGGTTGTCATGGAAAGTAAATGTTTACAATGACAGAAAGCATTGATTTTTTTTATATTTCATTATGAAAGTTAGATCATAAAAGTAATTCGATACTAAAATTTATTGTCCAACATTTACATTACGTAGGTTTATTTTATGCCTTAAATTAGAAAATATGTTGATCTATTATAAATAACATTTGATTTCGACAACATTGGACAACCTATATGTGCCATACACTTTTCAAACGATTGATAGATACCGTATCGTTTCCGAGAATCTATGATTGAACAATGAAGTCCTCAGTCTCAATAGTAAATGTATTAAAATCAAATCTTTAACGACGCGCTATTAAGGAAATTAGATCAATTGATTGAGTTTATATCTACCAGAGAGGAAATTTGAAGGTTATTTTTAAATAATTGCATTGAATATGTTTCAAAATGAAAGGATAGATGAAAGGGAATAAAAAGATTTTTTCATTCCTTTAGTTTTTTTTAAAGATTTATTTTCTTTTAACAAGAAATCATATAAACTCTTATTAAAAAAATCTTGTATTAAAAATAAATCGCAATGTAAAATATAGTCATAAAGGTCGTCAATAGTTTCGAATATAAATTTTCTTTTTTCTTTTTTTTTTTTGATTAAGAATTATTTATTTTATATTTCCTCGTAAAATCAAAACAACAATTATTTTCATTCTCAATCAATACAATTTATATAAACATTGGATTGGATTTATCATTTTCAATGTGAGTGAAACACAACACAGAAATATTTCGAGGAAATCATTTAAAATAGATTTATTTCGATTTTTAGCGTAGATTTGTATCTAGAATAAGATCAAATGTTTTTATTTAATACGCTGTCACAAAATAAAATTAAAAATGATGATGATAAAAATTCAAAAACTCATATAATATAATTATAAATGATATAAAAGGTATGACTCATTATCCATAAAAAAATGTTGGTAAAAAAAAAAAAAAATTAAAAAATTTACCACAAATATTGAACAAAGAAATGATTGTAATTGGGATGATGGATAAGTCGATACGGTTCGCTTTTAATTAAGGAAATATTTAAAAAAAAAATTTTTTTTTTTTTTTTTTTTTTTTTTATATATATATATATATATATATATATATATATACATTCACTTGAAATAGTGGCTATCAAGTATTCAACAAAGGGAGGATATAATTTTTTTTTAATTATTCAAATTGATCTCGATTTTTAAGGCAATGTGAGCGTAGCTTATGAACATAGCTTATGTACATAGCTTTTGAAAAACGCTTATGAAAAATACTTATGAAAAATGCTTATGTTTATGAAAAATGTTTATGAAAATTCGTGATTTTATTATGGAATTTTTTTTTTTTTTTTTTCATTTGCACTGCTGTGACCCTTGTTCTTATAGTTGAACATTAACCCGGAAACAACGTGGACGGTCTTGTATTTCGTAGTTTTGCTTATGGCAAACCTAATATATATCCTAACATTTAAGTCCAGTGATAAATAGAAAAATTTTTTCGTCTATAAATAGATTTTATTTTAATTTAAATATTTATTTATTTTTATATTATTTTAATCGTATAATGCGGTCTTTTGTGTACGGATGAATTACTCACGTATGATAATGAAAAAAAAAAAAAAAAAAAAAAAAAAAATGTATATTTTCCTTTTTAATATATTTTTAATATTGTTGTATTTGCATTGTGGAATTTCCAGCCAATTCATTTATTCGTTCTACATATGCATGTGAAGGGAAATTTTAATATTCTTTTATATGTGTCGCATTCAGAACATATTATGACTTTATAATGTTGAAATGTTCATAAGAGTAGTATAGTATTAAAGGGAAACAAGAATTTTGGTATCATTTTTACAGAAAATGGTGACATAAGTTTAAGATAATTTTTTAAATTATTTTTTTCTTTTATACTTGAGCAGTAGTCTCATTCAAGGAATATGCCTTGTGTATACGGGCATGAGAGTTATTTATTTATAGCCTTTCTCCTTAAATTTCAGTTCAGATATATAACACGTAAGTTATATTGATATTCTTCTTCTTAGTAGAGTTATATGGCAATTTTTTTTGGAAACATCGTCAGTTATTTCTATCTATATCGGATCTAATCAATCAAGCTAAAAGCATATGTAAGTTGACTTTCAGTTTTCTATGGTTTCGTTTTAAAGTAACGACTTTAATGAATTTTATTAAAGTTCAAGATACACAGACGGATTCATTCAAAATCCTTTCAGAATGTCAAGCTAAACCCATTTAATTTCTGAAATGTTTGTTTTTTTTTCTCTCAGTGATACACCAAAAATATTGATTGAAAAATTTGATAAGCGGCAGTACTGCCTTCAAACTCTTGTGGAAGATCTAGGGATCGGAATCCATGGCACAAATACTTCATATGACTAATTAAGTGGCCCGTATAAAAAATTGTCGGTATCAACAATCAATTCAATAATAATTCACTCTTTAATTGTATAATTATGTAATGATTGGAAGGTAAACACTATCCCATCATATTTTCAACAAGACGCGATCGACGCGCGAACAAACCATAATATGAGGACTAAACCAAACTTTTCAAGAATGTTGTCTATAAATTGTAAAATTTTTTTTACACTTGATAACAAGACATGGGTAGATTTATCGTCACTATGGCTCATATTAGTTTTAAGAAGTATAATCATTTATACGAAATGTGTTGCGAAATGTTTCGTGATATTTGAATCATTATTTTGCAAAAGTTCTAGTGGTTTTAGCCCAATTTTTTTATAATACAACTTTTGCTGGTTCGGCTATTCAGTCGGCTGACTGGTTTATAAGCAAACTATGACAACCATTTTGAACAGAATTTCCTCATGGACAAACATTCAGACAAAATAGTGAACGCATTGCCTTTTGATATCATTAGGATTAACGGCGTCAGCGCATCATGCGTAAACTTCACTTTTCGGTCTTCCGAAAAAATTTTGTTCCCTTTTTGTACTATGTCTTTTTTTTTACACGGCCGTAGAATCTCTTTTTAAATTCAAGTAGTCACCAGTCACCAGTCATCGACAAAATGTTTGTTTTAAATCGATGCGGATTTCTTTAATCCCTTTCAAACTTATTCCCGGTATGAATGATACTTATTTATCCCCATTAAAAAAAGCAATGCTTTTGTTAAGACACACGAACTTTAGATTTTTTTTGATTGTTTCGAAAATTACAAAAGTACTGTCATTAATACAACTGCATCAAATTTGTAAATTAATTGTGGGAATATCATGAAATTTTAAAAAAAAACTTCTTAAAAATCATATGGATTTGTCCAATAATAACGATATCTAAATGTCACATTGTCTAATCTCACGTATGTATGAATTAAACTTACAATCCTCTTAGGATGGTATGAAAAAAAAAAAAAAAATATTGAAATTAAAATGGATAATCTCCTATTGATGCTTAGCAAGTAAAATTGAAAAAAAAAACATTTCCATGCGACTCGTATGGCTTGAAATACCACTTTAGTAGTATATGAGTCATATTGGGTTGGCAACTAAGTAATTGCCGATGTCTTCAATAAAATAAAAGGTTTTTTTTTTTTTTAAACTTGAAATGAAGTTTAATCTGTAATCCATTTTGTTCGAAGACCTTTTGCCATCTCTCTGACAACTTGAAAATTCCAAAACTGAGTTAAGTAAGATTTTACAGCGTCCTCATCATTGAAAGTTTTATGACAAAGGGAGTTGGCCAGGGATCGAAATAGGTGGTCATCCGATGGCGCAAAATCAGGACTATATGATGGATGTACCATCAATTCCCATCTAAGATCTATCAATTTTTGCCGAGTGACCAAAGAAGTGTTCGGCCTAGCATTGTCCTGAAGGAAAGTGACACATTTACGGTTGACTAATTCTGTTCGCTTTTCCTTAATCGCTGCTTTCAATTTGTCTAATTGCCGAGAGGAGACCTCTGAATTAATGATTTGGTTCCTTGGAAGCAACTCAAAATACACCGGACCTTTCCCACCAAATTGACAGCAAAATCTTCTTTTGTTGGATATGTGCCTTTGAAGTGGTTTGCGATGACTCATTAGGCATACACCACGATAGTTTTCGATTGACATTGTTGTGCACAATCCACTTTCCGTCTCCACTGATGATTCGTTTTAAAAACGGATCGTATTCATTGCGTTTAAGCAGTAATTTGCAAGAGCTAATGCGCTTTGTTAGATGAATTTCTTTCAAATCATGCGAAATCCAAGTGTCCACCTTCTTAACGAGACCGACACGTTTTAAATGTTTCTCAATGGCTGTATGTGAAACATTTAATTTCTCTGCAATGTCCCGTGTTCGATGATGGTTTTGATTTCATCTTCATTAAGCTCAACTGGTCGACCTGAACTTTGGTCACGTTTAAGAGAAAAATCGCCAGAACGGAATTTTTCAAATCAATTTCGGCATTGCTTTTCTTTAAGGGCTTCATTACCATATACATCACATAAGTTTTTAGCGGCTTGCATTGCGTTCTTTCCTTTCCGAAAACAATAAAGCAAAATATGGCGGAAATGTTCGCGCTTGCACTTCATATTAATGTTGAGGTAAAAAAAAAAAGCTTTAAGAAAATATCTACGCAATAAACTTGTAAAGCTAGATAAGGATGACGGCTGACATATATCAGCAAGAAGAAGAAGATCAAAACATTTATGGATATCATAAAAATGGGAGTGAGAGACATCTATGAATGACATCGGCAGTTACATAGTTTGCCAACCCACTGTATAATAAATAGATTTAATTCCTATTAGGTTGTTAAACATATTTCGTTTCATTCATTCGGGCATTTCACTAAATCTATGAAGATATTTATATACATGATGGTGAAGCGATTTGAAGACAAATGTTCGGATGCAACGAAATATCTTGATTTAATTTAATGCCTAAGTTTTTGAAATCGTATTATAATTTTATTAATGTTTTCGGAATTTGTAGAAAAATAAGATAATACTCATGACATTCTACTATAATGAGGTTAATGTACGATATCGATTACCTGATACTTGGTTCTCGTTGTGATCCCGATACTCGTCTAAACATGACGAGCAGAGCTTTCCTAAATAAATAAAAAAAAAAAAAAGAATTAAGAAAAATAACAATTTTTTATACATATTTTTTTTTTCTTAAATAATAATAAGTAATGAAGAATTTTATATTCTGGTTTAATTTTGAATCTCTTTAATACCTCGCACTATGTCTTGCATAAATGAAAAAAAAAAGAAGCTAATATGAACTTACTGTACACTTATTATGTTATAAAACCCATATTAGGACAAATGAAGTCGAAAGTCAAAAGTCGAAAGATGTTCCTTACTGTCGTAAATATGCTTAAACCGAAATGAATATAACGTCAGCGTGCCACTCACTTCTGACCAAAAATCATAATGTATTTGGGGACGATTCAGAGGGCGTAGTGGAAAAATTTCAAAAAAAAAAAAAATTAAAAAGTAGTGATCCTATCAATTTATTGAATGTCATGTATTATTTGTTGAACGAAGTCCTTGTATTCTATTTTGTTCACATTGGAAAACCAAATTTTTGTTCTCCTCAGCTGCATTTGCTTGAGATTATCTAACTCTTGTCCAATCCTTTTTGATGATAATTTTCATATTTCAGTTCAGTTTCATATGCATGTAATCGTATTCTATTCTTAAACTCTTTAATTCGTATTCTTGTGTACTTTCTTCTTCATTTTGGATATATACTCTTCACGTGTGCCGAGAAACCATCAGCATTAGTGAATGTATATGCGCATCAGATGAAAAACAAAAAAAAACACTACATAAAAATTAAATGAATTTACGGTAATATTTTTTTTTATTTCTTTGTTAATTTCTTTTTTTTTTTTTAAACTGTTTGAAATGAAGTTCAACGGGTCAATTATTTTACTAGCACAAAATAATAGTTTGGGGAAAAAGAAATCCATCCAATCTTATATGAATTTCAGGACTTTAACTTTTTGAATTGGAAAATAATGGATTTCTTTTTCCCCAAACTAATATATTAGTTACTTTGATCAATACAAAATATATTTATGGTTATACAGTAGCTGATGATTTTTAAGATCAATAAAATTAAATTTTTCCAAATAATAATTGAATGATTTAATTGATTGATTGATCGATCAAAATTTAACTTACCGAAAATTTTGTCCACTAACACAATATAGAACGAAGTTAATTCCAAAATTTGTTATAAACAGCAAATGGAAAATATATTGCAGAACCACGGTAGCTACTTCATTTTTTGAAGATTGCGTCTAAAATAAAAATTAAGAATGAAAATAGGAAAGAAGAAATAATAATAAGTAAGAAAATTATATTCGGCTGTGCGGAACTATATTTATACCCACCACCCGTTGTCTTAAGAAAAGGAGGAAAAACTAAATTTTAATTGGTGGACTTGGCAGATTTTTTCTATTTTTTCTGAAATACCGTAAAAGACATTCAACCATGGAATATCGTAAAAAAACATTCAGAAAACAAACGTACTCTATCAACTTATACTGTAGGCATCATGGCCTGTGATCGATTTGTAGCATTTGTAAACGAACTTAGAAATTTGAAGCCGATATCTTCACTTTAGCGGCTAGGACAATTTTTATCACAGACATTAAATAGTTAAGCAGCCATACAGATGGACAGATGTACCAGCGGATATGTTTAGGTGGATTCCGAATTTTATACTGATCAAGAATATATACTTTTTATGTGCTTTCAGAAGCATCTTTCTTAAGGTTACAAAAAATTTTACAAAAAAAATTAAATTTCTATACTATATTATATTGAGTGGGCGTGGTTGATCCTTTCCATTTTAGGACAGAAATTACGTGATAGCTGGTGAAATATTTGTGTAAATTTTTATAATTATGGTTTATGAGTAATGAGTAAAAAATCGAATTTTTTCTTGATTCCGAAAACAGAAGTGTTCTCAGTCTACGTCATACTGCGGGCGTGCCCTTTGACCGATTTGTACCATTTTCAATGCCAACCAGGGTGCAGCAACTTCCAATGTTTCCGTCAAATTTGAGATTGATCTCTTCATTTTTCTGGGCAGTAGAATGTTTACTAAAGACATTATACAGACGGACAGTCGGTCGGACGGACATACTTAAATCTCACTTTCGGTGGTGGATATAAAAAGCAAGAAAATGTGTAATTCTTTAGCCAAATTCGTAATCAACTTCAAAAACTCCCTCCTAAACTCTTAATTTCTTCATAGAAGCACTCGCTATCGATCGGATCACTATTTTCAACTTCATATCTATTTAGCGGGTAATGAATTTTTTTCTACATTTTCGAAAGGTTTCGAACCATCTATTAAGCAAGAAAAAAAAAATTTTTTTTTTATGCTTTAAAAATTTTTTGCATCTTCAAAAATGGTGAAGATTTTTTGATTTTACAGAATGATTATGATTACGAAGTGATCTCTTCTCTTTTTCGAAACATTAATTTTTGTTTTTATTGATCACGTAAAATATTAACTTTTATATTACTTAACTATTAGAGGATCGAAGTCGCGTACTTTCCAATGCAAATTGGATGACAGACAACAATCACTCCTTTTGATGGATGGATCGCTAACAATTTCAGTCGAAACGAGCTCAGTTTCTTTGATTAGTTAACGGGAACAATAAATCATTCAGAAAGTTTACAGCCTAAAACATGGTGTAATATTTAACAATTTAATGATACTCAGAACACCTTTGATTGAAGCAAATTATCTTGAATAAAATTTAATATTTTTTTTTTTTTGCTAAATCAAGTTTTTATGCTTGAACTTTAGTTATTTGATTGATTGAAAATATTTAACTAACAATCGTTGTCTCACTCAATTCTATCCATTGTTAGAAATCGATGGAAAAAGTGATTTGAAAAAAAAAAAAAAAAAAAAAAAAAATTGCTTAACAATTCAAATTTTACATCAAATATTTTATTCGTCTCCATTTTTGATTTGAACAATTTAAAAAAGAAGCTCCCATTCATCTTCTTAATGGTTATCTCTCATCGATTTCGATCCGATCTAACGATCCAAGGTTACCTACTGAGACAATAAATAAAATCCTTCTGATGTACTCACTCATGTCCACAACATTTGTGAACACTATTCCTTCCTTTTACCCTCTATTCAGCATAAAATCCTTTCTAATCATTCATTGCCTGCATTAAGTTGGCTATTATGGTCTTACCTACGAAATGTACCATGAAATTAATCACCAATCGATGAATTACATTCACTCATATTTGTGACAGAGTTGATTTTTAATAAACGTATTCTGCACTTTAAGCATAAAAAAAAAAAAAAAAAAATCATAAATCCGCATCGCACATTTAAGTAGAGAAACTTTTTTCTTTTTTCTTTTTTACCATTTCATATGAACGTGCATTTTCCTCTCACGCATTCATTATAGCATTTCAGAAGTTTTTTCAATCCTTGAGAGATTTTCCTTTTTTTTTATTTTTCTTTTTCTTTCTTTTTGTTGTTCGTTGTTTTGTTTTTCTTTTTTCTGAACACGTGAAATATATACCATCTTGTCTGAGCTAAGCTACTTCTTATATATGTATATCGATTTGAAATTTACATCGAATTCGTGGCGAATTCATGACGAATTCATGTGATAGAGAAAATTTAAAATGATGTATTATTACCGTTAGTAACGTTTAGCTACATGTCATTAGCATATTTTTTTCAAATTAAAATGTTTTTTGTAAGTTTTATTTATATTTATTTACTCTCTCTCTCTCTCTCTCTCTTCAATTACTTAAGTAGTTCTCTTACAAAAGCAAATTCAGTTTTTATTACTCTCTCTTTTTTTTTTTTTTTCTTTTTACTTCTCTCTAAATATCAATGTGATGGTATCCAGTCTTATACACATAAGCATGCTTAGCTTCGCAATGTGATCGAAGTCATAAGATGAAATGTGTTAGTTTTCTTCAAATTTTTTTTTTTCTTTTTGTACCTTCGGGTTGTCATCGTTTACAAGGCGTTAAAGTATGACCTATTTGAGATTATTGTTACGAGGCTATTTTTCGAAGCTATTTATAGAAGGAAATGCCAATATTATCAACTACGCTTGAATGTTGTGTTGAGTATGTTATGTTATGTTATGTTGTAATATGTCAATTTTAAAGTGTATAGGTGTACATTCGCATACACTACTTTATATCAACTAAGGGGAATTTACTTCCTTGCTTTTATATATATGTATACGTACATATACGTACGAGCAATGTAACACGTGCCTCTTTACATACAAATTGTAAAACTTATCGCATCCCTCGCTTTGCTAAGGATAAGAGACAAGCAAGACACATCAGCATCTCAATAAATAATCTTAATAATTATACGATTAGATAGATGTGTCTCTAGACTTTTCTATCGAATTCGTAGAAAATATTTTTTGTATACATCTATCTAGGTGTAAATATTACGAAGAATCTTTTTAAATTTCTTTGCTAATAACCTATCTTGCCTTCTTGGAAATATACTTATAGCTATCGAAACTTCATGTTAATGACCTATAATAAAATACATGAAACTAAAGCTTGATCGAATTGTTTTTGTGAAGGTCATCTGAAAAGTTAGTTGGCTTGAAACTTTCTTATTTTTTTTCAGTATCGATCCGTATTGAAATATTTCATTTAAGTTGAATATGAATATATTTTTCTTTAAATTTTTTTTTTTTTCGTGTTTTTGTTTTTGATAAATTTTTCTTATAACAAGTGTCTCAATAAGAGTAAATTATTTAAATTTTGTGTCATATGTTCTTTTCATGCAAGTGACAACTCTGAAATTTGGCAGCTATGACACTTATGATTGTTCCGATGGTTGAAAGAGAAGAACGCGTTGTAATTGTGAAAAGCCATTCATTTAATTTCCATGGATTTTAAGTTTTTACATCGATATCCGCGTAGTTATAAACCGCACGCATGCAAACGATTAATTTTCAAACGAAGGAAATCTCTTGCATGTGCCTACATTTTAACATACACACACACACACACACACACACGCTGTAAGAACATTACAGAACTTGAAGTAAAATTTAATGAAAATAACTTAATATACAATAATTGGGAAAAATTAAAATTTTTTCATAATAATAATGCAAGTTCATCTTTTCGTTTTAGCGAAATTTTATAGGATAATTAACCAAAAATTTATAATATTTTCCAATAAATTCGTGCCGTCTTTTTTTTTGGTTTTTTAAGTTCACGTTTTTCTTTTCTTTACTTGAACATTTAAGACGATTATTTCGAAAGTAGTATAATGATTGAATACGATATAATAGGGAAGAAAAAGAATTATTTTCGAGTCTTCTTTTCATTTTTAAAAATTTCAATCTCGTTTGGGATGGCGTTCACCATAAAGTAATAAAGATTAAAATTAAAATTTCTACAACATAAGTCTTTCATTTTCATGGGATTTCGTATTTGAGAGATGTAGACCAATAAGCCGCAAATTAATAGCTTTATATATTAAATCAATACTCTTGAGGCAATTTTCATTCATTCATTTTGAATTAGATATTAAGAATTAATTCTCGTTGCATTTAGAAAGTGCTTGAGTTGGGGTTCCTCGGACACCATATTCCATTCAAAATTTTCAACGTCCATCTCCTATGTCAAAATGCTATTTATTTGTCATTTGAAATCACATCATATCATCCAAATTCATCCTGTCCAATTGAGACCGCAAGAATTCTGTTATAATGTTCTTGTAACGAATGCCTTTCACAGTCACTGTTATTCAAATCTTATTTTCAAAAAAGTAAGGCAAAGTTATGCCACCTGATCAAAATTCGCACCAGACATTTACTGTTGCAGTGGATGCATTTCATTCTCACGGAACGTATGAGGATTTTCTGAACCACAAATTCGATAGTCTTGTTTATTTACGTAGCGATTCAGTTAAAAATGCGCTCCATCGTTGAGAATGACTTTTTTCGAAAAATCGGTATTCACTTGGTTAATGGTTTTTCACAATTATAGCGCGTTCTTCTTTTGTGTAGCGTTCCATTTTTAATAATCATAATAATCACAAGTGACAGCTGTCAAATTTCAGAGTTGCCAACTGGCATAAAATTTAAATAGTGCACTTTTATTGAGACACTCTCTCTCTCTCCCTTTCTCCCTCTCTCTCTCTCTCTCTCTCTCTCTCTCTCTCTCTCTCTCTCTCTCCCTTTCTCCCTCTCTCTCTCTCT
>KK351057.1:1679987-1700467 GCA_000671755.1 Glossina brevipalpis
TCTCTCTCTCTCTCTCTCTCTCTCTCTCTCTGTCTCTCTCTCTCTGTCTCTCTCTCTCTCTCTCTCTCTCCCTCTGTATCTCTCTCTCCCTCTATCTCTCTCTCTCTATCTCCTTATCAATTGTAGTTTTGTAATAAAATTAATTTAATTAATTTAAGAAACAAAACCCTTAAAATTGACGAATAATTATATTTGAAAATTGCATTTATTTTGTTCGGTATTCGGTATGTGTCCAGAGAATTTCTATGCTTTTGAAATTTTTTTTTTTTTTTTTATTTATTGTTCTTATACTTTACGTATTATCATTAACTTTTGTCAATTTGGTTAATACGAAAAGTTGGGGAATATTATCTTAAGATATCTCATTAGCAAGAGTACTTTTGTTATATGGAAAAAGGGAACAAACCTTACATAGTATTTACAGATTAATTAATAAATAAGGAAAAGTTAAGAGGAATATACAACAACAATAATAATAACAAAAAAATAATAATAATAATAATAAAAAAAATAACTATTACATTGAAAATGATAAAGTATAATAAACAAAACACATTTCTTGGTTAACAAAGCGATAAGCAAAGCCACATAGAGAAAATAGACCTAAATTAAATGAAAAAGAAATTTGACAGTTATGTGAAGAAATTAGTTAAATTATTAATATAATGTTTAGCAAGGTAGTTTGGTAGGTAGTTTAGTAGGGTAGTTTGGAAAGTCTGTCTGTCTGTTTGTCTGTCTATCTGATGTAAATAATGAATGACTTCTCATTTTGAATGACTTGAAGGTGCTTAATATGGATTTTAGCTCATTCCTTCTTTCAATTAAAGTAGGTCTGATAAACATTTGAGAATTTTCTTTTTATACCCATCTACCATAGAAGAATGAATATTAAGGGAATAGAAGAATGAATAAGAGTACGCTGTTTAAATTTTGTCTCATTTTTTTATGCAAGTGGCAACTCTCTATTTTGAGAGGTGAAATTTATGATTGTCCCAATTATGAAAAATGGAAAGCTATAGAAAGGAAGATGCGTTATAATTGTAAAAACTCATTCCCCAAAAATGGAGAAAATTATGCTAAGATCACTCCCAAATTTCGTGGAATATTCGGTCGAGAAAGTCCACGTAATGTTTCAACAATTCGGAAAGGGAAAGGTTTTAAAAAATTTGAAAAAACTGGATCGACAATACACACAGTAAGTCTTTTTCGCGTCGATGTACCGGTGAGCCTCTTGAAAACATTGATGTTGTAAAGGAGAGTATCGCCAAAAATCCGAAAACATTAATTCGGCATCGTTTTTAACAATTTCTAAGTTCGCAAAGCATTACTCAACAAATTTAAACGTACAAGATTCAGCTTTCTTAAGAATTGAAATCAGCAGACCATGCAAAGTTCTGGCAATGAACATTGCACATCCATTATATTCATTTTGTCACTTATGTTTGCAACATTCAAGAGGAAATTTTAAAGATCCTAGGAAATGTACATATTCTTGATCAATATCAAAGTCAGAATCAATCAATGTAGGCGTATCTCAGTTCGTACGTTTGTCCTGTTCTATCTGTCTGCGTAATGTCTTTGATATGTATTTCTCCGCACATAAAATTCAAGATGTCTGGAACAAAAATATTGAAAGTCCTTGTATATACGGTAGTATTGAAAAATTTTGGAAAAATTTTAAGAAAATTAAAATCTTTTTTTTTTTTTTTTTTTTTTTTTTTTTTTTTGCTTAATAGATGCTTCGAACTTTTAAGAACAACAATTGGTAGCAATTTATAATCCGTTACAAAAAATTGCTCCTTGAGATTTTGTGCTTTTTCTGTAATCGTTTCCAAAAAAAAAAACGCCTGCATGAAATAAAGAAGTTTATAATTTAAGTTTTTGCCGCCTATTGACGATTTCTAACTTATGATGTCTTTTTAGAGTTAATGATCATTTCATGAAGTATTTCCTTCAAATACATATATGCAAATGTAGTAGTTTTACCGGGAACGGCCGTTAAGTACATATGAGACTGAGAGTGATTCAAGCGTAAGCTAATGCTGCTATCAAGAAATTAAGAGTTTAGCAGTTGGCAGTTTTTGAAGTTGAGTATGAATTTTAGATTTTGAACGTGGAAAATCATTTTTATTGTTCTCAAACTGCTGACTAAATAAAATAATTATTAGAAAAGAGAAATATCTTATAACGCACGTCAAAAAACTTTAAACACATTGTTCTTGGACACACGGCTTTTAAAAACAATACGCAGTATAACTCGAAAGATTTTCAGTTTTTTATTCGAATTTTTTTTTTTTTTTTCAAAGAAACTTTAAAGTGATATTCTTTAGTGAAATGCTGAATACATTTTTCATGGCCTAATTTAAAGTTTTTTTTTTTTTATTAATAAAAAAACGATTGTCGGTTTTTTTGGTAAAAATTTTTGAGTTTTATATGTACGCCCATCAATCACTTTATCACTTTAATATTTTCGAAATCTGGCCAGGAATGGAATGGGATATTGAAATACAGATTAAAAGCTTCTTTTCTTTTCTTTTTTTTTTTTTTTTTTTTTATGTTCAAATCATAGACCAGTTACGCTTCTTGCCACTAAGCGCTTTAAGTTAAACACGCCTCGCAGTAATGGCTCCGCTCTTGCCATTTTTAAATCTTTTTTAGAAATATATTTGTTTTTTTTTAATACTTAAAAGGACGCTTAACAACCTCCTATAATATTATGATTCCACAGCTTTTTTTTTCCATTTAATAAAAAAAAAAATTAAGAAAAAAGCATCACTTTTTTTTAGGCTGTTTTCGTTCCCTAACATGGAAAGATGTGATTTAGTATGACTAACAGCTTTATAGAGTACACTTTTTTTCACTTTTTTTAAATCGATAATTTTAAAATATTTTAATGCACCTTAAGCAACATTCTTCAAAATGAAAGTAAAGTTTTCACATTTATATAGATATATGTATATCATATATATATATATATCATATATAACTCGTACAATGTTGTGCCTTTTTCTTTTCTTCTTTCGTATATTCAGTGTAAACATAATATGTATTATGCAACATGGTATTCTATTTTGACTATAGAATACAATCCCCTTTATGTTCTGTTCATCTTTTATTCTTGCCAAAGATTAAAATTAAAAAAATATTTGGGATAGGAGTTCTTTCATATATCACAGGAAATAAAACAGATCTTCCTCTCATAGAAATAACCTTTAACATTTAGAAGTCCTTTCTTTTCTTTTTTTTTTTTTTTTTTTTTCTTCTTAGCCATCTTTTGTCGTATAAAAATTTGAAATTTCTTTTTTTCTATAAAATTCTAAGGGATTAAATTACTATTTGTTGTTCCTATTGAGATATATATATATATATATATATATTCATTGATTATATATTCATTGATAACGAACATTTCTTTTGTGTGTATTTAAAACTTGATAAAAATAAATTAATTGAATTATTTAAATTTCTTTTGTATTTTTTTAATTTTTATTTTTCAAATTTTTTTTAAAAAAAAAAAAAAAAAAAAAAAAAAAAAAAAAAAAAAAAAAAAAAAAAGTAGACTAACATATATAAGAGAGCCTATTCATGTGTACGTATAACCATTTTCCATATGAGTAGATTTTTACTATGTCCTATATGTCCTGGATGGTACTGATGATACAAATTTGATAGATATACAGCTATTCTATATGCATGTACACATGCGAGAAGGAAAAGTACTGGGAATTTTTGAATTAAAAACAAAGTGTCATGATCATGGACGTAGTAGTGATGATGATAACGAACGGATCCTTATACCATTAAAAAGAGACAGAACTCTATTGCTTTTATTAGTTATGATGATGGAATTTCAGTCATTTAATCATATTTCTATGTGCTATAGAAAGATTAGATATCATAAGATTCTTTATTCAAAATATGATATAAATATGATATAAATATGATAAAAATAGATAATCTTAAAAATATTATCAGAGTTATTAAAAGCATTTTTCTATTTGATAAATTTGAGATATATTTGTTCCAAATTTTAAAATCATTATGCTTCGAAGTCCCTCAAACTATGGATCGAAAAAAAAAAAAAAAATGGAATTCATAGCGCATGTGTTTGTAGAGCGGTTTACAGTAAGAACAGACAAAAAACACGACGAAGGTTTCATAAGTATGCAAGTATATATATATAGACAAATGGAGAGTGAGAGTGAGAGAGAGAGAGAGAGAGAGAGAGAGAGAGAGAGAGAGACACAATATTAAATATCAAAATATATAAGTTTGAACCCATTGGGTCAAATTATTTTCATTTAATTACACTAACATCCATGTGAACGCATATATGCGAATACACATAAACAACGTAAACGAGTGAACACATTTAAATAAATTATTGATATTTTCAATCTATTGCATTACTACTTATCAAATTAATAAACAATTATATACAAATAAACAAATTTAAAAAAATAAAAATTAAATAAATAATTACTGAATAAAGAGCCAAATAGTTACACTCGCCTTGAAGCAAAATTTTGTAATGTCCATCAAGATCTGCTAAATGAATTTTGATTTCAAGACCAAAAAAGTACTTCGATTATCTGAATCGGTATAATATATTTTATATCGTATGATACGAATCATATATTATTATATTATATACATTATATCAGATATATATCATGTATATCATATACACATATATACCATAAATCTGAAATGGTGGATGGTGAATTTTAAATGAATATGGTTCCATGCACTTTATGTGTACCCGGAGAAAAAGAACTACAAGTTACGTTACTAGTTGGTTTCTTACATTTCAGAGTTAAAGCTGAATGGTCTAAATAGGTACATACATTCTTTAGCGATTTGCTGTTAACTCTTTACCTATCTCAGAAATATCAATTTGCCTCTTTTGCCTATAAAACTCCATGTCCCGCTTTTTTACAATTGAGACATAATCAGCGTAACTCTATGGTCGAATGGTACAATACTGCATCAGCAGCTTTGCGGTATTGTTCATATAATCGATAGTCAAAAAAAAACAATCGAAACTCGGACTTGTTTTGGTGAGACCTCGTATATACATATATATATATATATATATATATATATATATATAGATTCCATCTAGGAAGAAAAATGAAAAAATCAAACCTAATCAGAGAAAAAAGACCATATTTTAGTTATTGCTCAATGCAGCAGCAGTATAAGGAAATACAAGCAGCAGAACACAAAAAAAAAAAAAACGGAAGGAAAACAAATTTAAAAAGAAGACAACAAAAAAATGGTATCATTCTAGCTTGCAATTATAACAAATATTGAATGAGGAATTTAAAAATCAATGGTTAGAGCAGTAAACCAATTAAAAGCAAATTTGAAGACCACAAATACAAAATCAAACATTCTTCAGAGAATTATTCACAGAAAAAAAAAGTAGAAAACGGAAAAAGAAAAAGATGTGTCTCATTGATTAAACTATGCACACTACAATATCAAGAACCATAATAGATATAAAATTGTGACTATCGTGTCTTAACAATTTATGAACTGAGCAGCGTTCAGTTATTTGTGTTTGTTTAAAATCAGCTGTTTTTTTTTTAAATTTTACTGTATTATTGGTCATTGGGATTTTGATGTTGTGCTTTGAAAAAGGGAAAAGTCAAAACACGAACAAATCTTAAATAGACGCTACACATATCATATATTATATAATATATATCGTATATGTTACGATATATTTAGTATATTTTATTATACATATTGCATATCGTAAATGTCACATATGATATATCTTATGAAACATATGGTATAGCGTATGTCATAAGACTACTTGTATGCTATGTACTACATACTAGCTGTACAAATCTGAAATGATCGATTTTAATAGGAGAAGGCTATTACTTTACCGATACGCGTTTGTTGAAGAATGGTTTCTCCAAATAAAAGTATTATCTTTCAAGTTTACGGAGCAGTATATAAAATGTTTTTAAGTCTTGGATAAAGTTTTCCCGGCTTGAGGTTAGTATTGCTGATTCGTGATAGATGGTCATAACATAGGGTGTTCCATTAAAGAGTGTACTATTTAAATTTGGTGTTATCTCAACTCTGCATTTTGGCAGTTGCCGCTTACGATTGTTCCGATTATTAAAAATTGGAAGCTACACAAAAGAAGAACACGTATTATAATTGTAAACACCAATTGGCAGCACTATGCGACTTGGTTGGTAGCACTGTATAACTTGGTAGCACTGTGTAACTTGGCAGCACTGCGCGACTTGATAGCACTGCGTAACTTGGCAGCACTGTGCAACTTGGTAGCACTGTGCGACTTGGTAGCATTGTATAACTTGGCGGCACTGCGAAATTTGGTAGCACTGCGTAATTTGGCAGCAGGAAAAATTACGTTGGAAAAGATCGCAAACTTCGCCGAATTATTGTTCGAGAAAGTCCACTTAATGTGTAGACAATTCGACAAAGAGTGATCAAAAAATTTGAATAAACTGAGTCATTTATAGATAGTAAGTCTACTTTGCGTCAACGTATCTTGAAAATATATAATATATAAATGAGAGTGTCGTCGAATTGTTATCGTTCTCAACACATTCAAATTTCACAAAGCACTACACAGGAAAATTTTGACGAAAGACCTTCACCTTCACACGTAAAAGATTCAACTTATTCGAAAAGTCAAATCAAGAGACCATGCAAATCGCATTAAATGAATTAATGCATTCTTATTGGGGCAGCCTTTACAAATATTGAAAACGAAGAAACCTGTGGTGGAGATCGGAATTATTATTAACATCGACGATAAATTTTGCATTTTGTTTTACCACACAGGGTGTAATGGAGCTATAAATAAGCTGCTCCAATTCAAGGAAATTGCTACAATTAGAACTTTTGATGTTGGATTGATTATTAGAGGAAAAAGGGCCGCCGCAGTAGATGATAAGACAATGTAAGGTGAATTTTTATATTTCCATATCTTACACACAGCACAGTCCAGGAAACGTAAGCATCACTGAACACCATCACTCTATTTGCCAGATATTACTGTTTCTGATTAGCAACTGTAACAACCGATGTCTTATTGTCATTCCGAGCAACGGATTGATTCCTTCGACGACATCGGAATACATTGTTTTTAGTGCATGGCCGTAAAATACTTTCGTGTTTCCGACATAAAATTTATATTCTACAAGAATCGCACTCAAAGTGTTGGCTACTGGGGCGGATAATATCTTAAGTAAAAAATATTTTGACCGATTTCTCTTAACAAACGTTTTATTCTATCAAAAAAAAAAAAAAAAAAATTTTTTTAATTTACGCATGAATTGACCGCTTGTCTGCCCGATTCAATGCGTGTTCCGTTCCGTTTCATCAACATGTACTCGCTCATATAATATTGATTTTGAGAAAAGATTCGGGCATACAGTCGTCCCAGGCGGGAATTTTATTGAAGAAAAGTATAGGCCCCGAGAGGTGAACTAATATTAGCTAAAAATTTACTGAAATTATGATAAAATAAGACAAAAAAAAAGCAAAAAGTTTTATGCGCTTTGTATTTAAAAAATCATTATTAATGGAAATGAATGTATTTAGAATTTAAAAATTAATTTATAACCGTACAAAATTGGACCAAATCGTGCAAAAAAAAAAAAAAACAAAAAATTATTACTAATATAGAATTTAATTTAATCCTTCCACCTAATTACTTACCTTATATTCACTCTTTATATCACATATTGTTGTCTGACGTTCGTCCAAATAAACGAAGGAAACCGGTTGGGATGATATCCAAAATGGGATACAATGTAAAATACCTAATATTGTAATACCACTCACTACTATTTTTGCCCTTTTTACCGTACACATCGTTTGCCGTTTTAATGGATATATAACAGCTATAAAACGTTCGACTGTAAACGCTACAACAAACCACGACGAACAAAAACTAGCTAAATAGCTAAAGAATGTAAAAAATTGACAAAAATAATCCCGATTATAAATATTAATATCGAAGAAGTTAAGCCATTGAATAAATAAACCGAATAGAAAACAAGTATCACTAATGGCCAAAGCTGCTAAATAATAACTGGACGATAATTTACATAGTTTTGTTTTAAAAAAAACTAACACCGATAATATATTACCTAACGAACCGGTACAAACAATAATCGGTACATAAACGCAATTAAGTATATGACTAATGAATTCAAATATACGCCAAACATCGCTTATTTCTTCCGAATTGCCGCCAATAATTGCGGTCGTTGTTGTATTTGTTGTCCCATTATTGTAATTGGTATTACAATCGAGACTTTGACTCGAATTGTCCGCCATTGTATTTTAATTTATATTGTATTTTGTATTTAACCATTGTTGATACTCGTGGTAAACGTTATTGTTATGAAACCGAAGCCATATGCTTCTGTTCATTATTAATATGAATAAATTCATAGTTTCAATTTGAAATTTTTCACACACCAAAAATCAGTAGATATATATATATGAATGAATAATTATTTTTAGTTCATTTAGTTTAGTTTAGTTTAGTTTGGTTTTTTTTTTTTTTTTTTTTTTAAATCAACATCACACAAATGTTAATATTGTGTATTATAAATAATTGTTTAACACATAAATTCGTTTATGTTTATACGCTTAATTGGCGACGGCACGGGTTAGCCGTATTAAAACTCTTAGATGCGTTTAATTTTGTCTTAATAATCAATACACACTGTAAATGGACGAGAATGAAAAAAAAAAAAAAAGAAAAGAGAAACTGTATGAAATAAGTAAGAAAATTAAGAAGAGTTTTATAGGTAACAGGTGGGCTGGAAAGTTCGTAGGCTGTGACACATTAGTGGCGCTTCTAATTTGAAGTCTATATGATTTTTAGTTAGCCCTAACCTTCAAAAGACACATGCATAAAGTCAAAGTCAAAATAATTTCGGATAACCGTAAAGTAAAAGTTGATTAAAATAGCTGAGACCCCAAAAGATATCAAAGGAATGTTTTAGACATATCGTGAATGAATATTTGGAGGATATGCGAAAACTCTGTTCAAAGTGGGTGCCGCCGAGCGAGCTCACAATCGACCAAAAACAACAACGAATTGGTGACTCTAAGCAGCGTTTGGAGAGTTGTTCAATCATAATAAATCCGAATTTTTTGCGTCCATATATGTCACAATGGATGAAACATGGCTACATCATTTCAGACTGGAGTCGAATCAACAGTCAGCCGAGTAGATTTGGAAGCCTATTTTGAGGCTAAAAAGAAAATTGTACTATAAAAATGCTACCGAAAAATTGTATAACCGTTATAATCGTTGTATCGCTTACGAAGGCAAAAAAGAATTTTTCTATGTTAGCCTACGAACTTTTCAGCCCACCTGGTAAATTTCGAATTTTTGTTACTTAATAGAGTAGTGTATTATACTGAGGGTTTTACATGAATATCTTTTGTAAATATTGCACCATTTCGCTAGACTAATAAATATTGACAACATAAATACAATGTAGTCAATATATAATGTCGATTTCTCTGACTCAGACGAGATCTATACGAACTCTGTTTGTAGTGCAAATACGAAAATCAGTTCTTTATATACTCACCACTAGAGAAGATGTACTACGGGTTTCGAAAATTTTTATAGAGCACAGAAATCGGAGACACCCCCAAATTGTATATATATTTTTTATTAGCGCGAATAATGGAATCGATTTAGCTTTACTTAGAGAAATAAATTCTTAACTTCTTTTTTTTTTTTTTTTTTAAAATTGAAAAATATTTTTTCTTATTTCCTTTGACCGATTTGGTATAGAATATACTACCAGTTCGTCGCGGTACCTACTTGCCGCCTGATGTCGTTCCATACATTTTCTTCTTTTTTTCTTTAGTATTTGAATAAGCTCTCAAAAAATGTTTGTATACGTTTAGGTAGGCACGGTGATGGTCAGGAATTATTCTGTTTAGAGAGAGAAGAAAAACGGAAGTAATATCGAAACATATCGAAAGGCGGGATGGAATATCGCAGGTAGATTGTTTTAAAGGCTGTAAGGCTATACGATTAAAGAACGGCAACTTAGAGTAATGTATTGTGCGGTAATCCGCTCAGAAATCTGAGTAAGACCTATTAACAAACTTGATCTTCGATTGGTAGATAAATCTCTTCTATCTCTCTTCTATTTCTGCGGAACACTGTACTTATGTACTTATGTACTTATGCATCAACGCAACGAGGCCTTCATTATATCGATGTTCATGGACAAAGGAAATGTTGCCAAATTCCTTGTTACACTAAAGCACCGGTATGAGGATATCGCAGCCATTGCATACACTCTCATCCACCAATGAGTATTTAAGTCATTCGCTCGACCACATAAAGTCCATCGCCTATATTTACAAATTATATCTAGAGAATCTAGAGCCGAATGTAAGCGGTACAGATGACACACAATATAGATCGTAATTGCATCGCTTTAAAAAAAGCGCTTTTCGCGTTCTGCTCTGAATACATGTTCCGTGTAACGAAAATCGTTTTACTTTCTCATGCAATAATAAATCGATTTGAATTTGCTTTCATGAAATAAAAATTTGAATTTTTAATAAAAAGTGAAAATACGTTGAAGCGAGCATTTCTTCTTATCCGCTTCATTGATTATATTCAGGGAATTTTTGTTCAAAAAATTTTTGTTTCTAGAATCATTTTCAAGGTGTATTGCCGCCTTTATGCTCAATTTTGAGTTAATACTTCTACTTTGTGTGCTCTGGACCATTAATTTTTAAAACACTTATTATGAAATTCCATTCAATTTCATTTTCAATAAGATTTCAAGTGAAAATAATACGGATTTAATACGGATATTAGCAACATTCAAAATACCGCAAAAGCAAACTAATAATGTTTAACTAAAAAAAGAAAATTCTCAGAATTATGAACTAATTTTACTAATTCTTCCCTGCTACACGTGTTCATTTTTCGCTACACATTAAAATGTATTTGTATGCCAAGCTTAGATTTTCATGTCCACCCACTACCGATGAATGCGGGTATATTTATTTTGTACATTTAATTTTCAATATTCAGAAGAAAGCTTCAGACATCCCACAAAAAAAAATATATATATTTTTGATTAGCATCAAATTTTTAGAACCGATTTAAGCATGTCCGTCTGTCCATCTATCTGTGGTAAACACTCTTCTTCTAGAGGCAAAAATGAAGATATCGGTTTCAAATTTTTGCAGGAACATTTGAAGATCTTGCATGCAGATTGTTGTTGTGAAAATGAGTCAAATCAGGTTACAAGATACGCCCACTTTACAACATAAACTGTGCGAACACTTTTGGTTTTAAGAAAAACAAAAAATTTAGGTTTTTTTTTTTAGCTTATTACGCACAAATCTTAACCGTCTATATTTATTGAGCTAACTACACTTTAGTGTCGTCAAAAAAAAAAAAGGAAAAGATCAAGTGCACCTCCTCCATCCGTCCGTCAGGCTATTGGTTTCTCTACCTATCTGTATAATGTCTGCGGTAACCATTTGCCCGGTCATAGAACTAGATGAAATTTGGCAAAAACATGGAAAGAAAGTTCTTTCATCTATGTTGGAGGAATGGTTGATAATCAACCAAATCGGTTTTATAGGTCATGACTACAGTATAAAACAAGTTAAAAATACCTTTTTTTTGTTCTATCCATTTTGCTCACTTCACTTCATAGATTACACAATAAAAATGTTCACGGCATTCACGGTAAACATCGAAAAAAATCTGCCAAGCCCAGCCCACTTATTAAAATTTAGTTTTTTTTGACTTATTTTGATTTCGATCTTTCGGTGATCAGTACACAAATAAGAAGTATCTTTTAATTCTTTAATGTTCTAGAGATTATGAAGTCTACGTTAAATTTAGTAGACTGCACAGAAAATGTTATCGCCCTAATGCGTGCGATACCTTCAAGGTTATAAATGATTATTTAGTAGTACTTTTCTATTACTTTTGCAAAGTGCTGAACGTTTTTTTTTTTTTTTTTTTTTTTTTTACATTTAATTCTTGTCTATTACCGTGAAAATACTTTGCAAAATTTCTTTTCATAGAAAATCTGAATTAAAGCAACTTAAAATGTTATATAGTGAGGCAAACTTAATTATTGATCACCTTACACCACTCTATATTCAACATAAAAATATCAAAAATTCGACTTTTATTATCATATAAAGGTTTATTTATTTTTTGTAATAAAATTTTTATATATGAAAGAAGTTTCAAAAAAATTATTCTTATCTTATATCAATTTTTCACATTCACAGTTAGTATGCGATATATAATATCAACTGTAAAAACTGTGAGCTTGTAAATTGAGAGCAAGAAGAATACATTGATAGATATTAAATATAAGGACGGACAGACAGACATGTTTAAATCGACTCAAAATCATTTTCTAATATAATAAAAATTCACTCTTATCTCAACTTCCTATGGGCACCGCTTACATTCGAACAAACTTAATATACTCTCTACACCATTTCTAGTATATATATTCTATCTTCATTTTCTACGTATCAAAATCGTTTTCTACACTTTTATACCCCCCTAGATTTGAATGCCTTTAAAACTGCTTTAAAACATAATTCACAGAAATATTAGTTTGGGGAAAAAAAAATCCATCCAATCTTATATGAACTTCAGAACTTTGGAAAATAATGGATTTCTTTTTCCCCAAACTAATATTTATAAAACTAACAAATAAGAAAATTATATCTTTTATATCCAACCACACCTTTTTTTTCAAAAAAAAAAGAGAAAAAAGGGAAAAAGACTAAATTTTAATAGATAGGCGTAGCGGCAAACTTTTTCAATTTTTATAGAATACCATGGAAATTTTTATTGTCTACAGTCTAAGAGCAACGTGCAAAATACTTAAAAACCAGAGTATATATTCTACTGTAGGCATGTCATTTGACCGATTTGTTGTTCCATTTTCAATACCATTCATTGTATGTATATTTTCAATATCTTTGCCAAATTACTTCCAAATATTTTAATTTTTGCTACGGAAAAAATGGTTACCGCACTCATTATATAGAGACGGACGGACGGACAGACACGCTTATATGCATTCCGAATTTATTACCGATCAAGCATATATACATTTTTAGGGGTTGACTTAAATTGCTTTCTTGATTTGACAAACGTGTTTATAAATAAATTAAATATCAATATGCTGTCATATCGAGTAGGCGTGGTCGATCTTTTTCATTTTTTTTTTTTTGCTTTTGTAGTTATTACAGAAGAGTTAACGCAATAGAAACGTAGAAATTTTTATAGATCTGTCTGCAATAGTTTATGAGTAATAAGCAAAAAATGTTTAACTTTTTTTTTTTTTTTTTTTTTTTTTTCTCAAAACTAAAGTTGTTCTCAGTTTATGCTGTGTTTGCGGGTTTGCCCTTTGATCGCCTTTGAATCTCTAATATTTCTGTTAAATTTAAAGCTAATAACTTCATTTCTGCGTCCAAGAAGAAATGTTTATCACAGACACTAAACAAGCGGACAGACGGACAGACAGACGGACAGACAGACAGACTGACATCCTGACATCCTTAAATCATTTCTAAATTCGTGGCTAATGAAAATTATATATGCTTTCGAGAGAGGAGAGTCTCTGAAGAGTTTCCTTCTATAAAATAAATTATTTTCCAAACTGTGATTCACTTTTTATGTGAGAATATACATAAAACTTTAATGTATTTGAACCAAAAAAAAAAATCAAATTTATGGTTAACCATTTATAAACAGTTTTTTTTTTTTTTTTTTTTTCATGTATAATCACATAAAAGTGTGATTGATTTAAAATTTATTTTCTACTTTTTACTATTTCATTTAAATAAAAGTGTATTAAAAAAAAAAAAGAGAAGAGGTAATTATACAATTTATATACAAAGGTAAACTTGTAAATAACTGCATAAACTTTTTAGAAATTTCTAGAATTTTTTAATTCATTGACTGTGTGTTAAGTAAACTTAAGCACAAATACAGACAATAAATTGTATTAAATAAAAAAATTAAATGGAAAAGCTATTTAAGCCATTAGATTAGAGATAGTTATGTTTTATTTATTTTATATTGTTAAAGAGATCATTTTAGAAATTCTTGTTCAAATTCATTGCCTCTCTATACAAATTTTGCAAAACGTGAAATATTAAATAGAATTCTTCTTAACGAAAATCAAAATTTTTCTCATACGGCATACTTATCATAAGCAAAACTTTGCTATCATTTGAAATATTTTTAAACAAAACAAAATATTTCTCTCTCTCTGTGTGTGTATGTTTGTGCTTGTGTTTGTGTATACATATATACGTGTTTGCGTGACAATCATTAGGGGATAAAAACACATCTACGAAAACATATTGCGGGAATTTGTAAAAGGGTTGTATAAATAAATTTACAGCATATGATTGAATGCGTCAAATATGCACCTTTGTTGGTAATTTTACCAACTCAACCGCAATGGGATACGAACCCATTTACATTGACTTACTGATGGCACATCTGAACCACAAAGTTACGGTTGCGAACGAAAAAAAAAAAAAAACAAGTAAGAAAATTATATTCGGCTCTGCCGAATCTTTTATGCCAACTATCTTTATCTTAGAAAGAACCAAATTGTAATAAGTGGGTGTGGCAGTGAAAGAACTTCTAATGTTTCTACCAAATTTGAAGACGATACCTTCATTTTTGCGGCTAGGAGAATGTTTGCCACAGATATTAGTAGATAGTTAAGCAGCCAGACTGATGGACAGACGTACCGACGGATACGTCTAGATGCATTCCAAATTTCATACTAATCGAGCAAATATATATAGACTTTACGGGGCTTCTGAAGAATTCTTCTTACAAACGTTTCCACAAAAAATTTAATTTCGATATTTTATTATATTGAATGGGCGTGGTTGATCCTTACCGTTTTTGCAAAGAGGTTACGGGATAGGTAGTGAAATATTTGTGGAAATTTTTATAGATCTATGTGCCATGTTTTATGATTAATAAATAAAACTCCAATTTTTTTTTTTTTTTTTTTTTGCTTCCAAAAGCAGAAGTCTTCTTAGTCTACGTCGTACTGTAGGCGTGTCCTTCTACCGATTTGGCCCATTTTCAATATCACTCTGCGATATGACTATACCTTAATTTTTGCGGCCAGGAGAATGTTACTACACAGACAAACAGACGGAGAGACGGACATACTTAAATCGATTCTAGATTTGATGCTGATCAAGAATATATATATATTTCATAGGGTCTCCGAAGTTTCTATTTGATAGTTATAAGCCAAATGACAAAATTAAAGATACCGTTCACCTTCGGTGGTGGGTATAATTAAGATATTGGCATGAAAGTTGGCAAAAACATCAAATGTTCTATCGTATACGTCTATATTGAAAATCGGTAACTCACAGGCCCCGATGAAATGTGTACCGAGAAAAAAACCCCTCTGTTTTCGACAAAAAAAAAATCTGGTTTTTTACTTATTATTCATAAACCATAGCAGAAATAGATCTATAAAAACTTCGACAAATATTGCGTTAGCTATCCCCGTAATGGAAAGGATAGGCCGTGCCCACTCGATATAATATAGTACCAAAATTGAATTTGTTTTGTGAAAACATTTGTTATATCAAGAAAGAAAGCTTCAAAGATCCTATAGTGTGTATATAATCTTTTGGTCAGTATCAAATTCAGAAACCATCTAGGCGTGCTTGTCCATCCGTCTGTCCATCTCTCTCTTTGGTTATTTGTGAAATGTCTACAGTGACCATTTTCCCTTTCACAACAATTAATCACAAATTTGGCAGAGGTATTGAGAGATATTACACGTCTTTTGTATAGAAAATGGCAAAAATCGGTCAATGGGCACGAGTACAGTGTAATATAAGCTGAAAACACCGCCGCTTTCGGTATAAAAGATTCGAATATAATTGTCTTATTTGCAATTTTTTTTTTTTTTTTTTTTTTTTTTTTTTTTTTTTTTTTAAAAACAAAATTGTGGATTTTTCTCGTACTGCCTTAGAAAAATGCCGACGGTAATGGTCATAATAAAAAAAAATCGAAATATCTATCCATTATATCGCAATAACATATTCTAACAGATAAGGAGGTTCACAATCTTTTTGCCGCTCGAACATATGTCAGGCACATGAACTCTTTGAAATTAAGCGAAAGTTAAAATTTCAAAGCGTTCATCTATGTTCGTAACATATCCGTAATTTCATAGTATTTTAATAAGAAGAACAAAAACTGTATCAAACATCGAAAGAAAAGTTAATCTTTCATTAGAATGACATATCAACAAGTAAGAAAATGATATTCGGCTATGACGAATCTTTTATACCTGACATCTTTGTCTTAAGAAAAGGACAAGAAAATTTAATTTTAATGATTGGGCGTGACAGATTTTTTCTATTTTTATCAAATTTCGTGGAAGTTTGTATTTTGTAGTCAATGAGCACTAAGCAAAACATCCAGAAAAAGGGGGTTTGTTTCCTGGCTTATTTTATACTGGCGGCGTGGCTTGTTGCCAATTTGGTCCATTTTGAATGCTAACCTACAAGCGCAAGAACTTCCAACATTTCTGCCGAATATGAAGCCGGTATCTTCGTTTTTGCGATCAAGAGAAGAAAACATACACCGACGGACAGACGGACAGACGGACAGATGGACATGTTTAAATCGAGTCTAATTATGATTCTGATCAAGCATATATATATATATACCTTGTGGGATCTCCGAAGTTTCCTTTTGGTTATTACAAACAAAATGACAAAATGATTATACCTCTCACATGTAGATTGTTTCCAACTTAAGACAACTTTTTGAACAGTATCATGTTAGTTTAACAAAAGGATAGGATAGTAAAGTTTGACAAGAGGACAGTAAAAACAACAATTGACAATTTTTTACTAAAAGGAATAATAGTAGTACAGCGATCGTATTTGGGATATTTGTCTAAAAAAATAGTAGAAAAAAAATTAAGCAAAACCAAAGATACATTTATAACTTAGATAAACAGATCACAATAACGTAACTAAATGTACTCTTATTCTCAATTTTAATTTTTAAAGGCTTTGAAAAATTTTAAACAACATCATGTACATACATATATATATATATATATATATATATATATATATTTAATATGAAGCTCTAATCCATTTTACCTATATATTCACTAGGTTTCAAAACAATTTTCCTTTATATTTAATATTATTCGATTAGGGAATAAAAATTTGCTTCATTGTAAGCCTTGTAAGTTGTTTAAGAAGAAATGGTAATTGAAACTTAAATGAAAGAATTCAAACAACAACATTCATTATTATTTATTTCATTCCAAAAGCAAATATAAAATAATAAAAAAAAAAAAAAAAATTAAAAAGAGAAATTATGGCAATAAATTTTTATAAATGTTATGCTTAAAAATATGCAACAATTTTAGATGTTTAGAAAAGAAAGAAAAAGAAAGAAAATCTAATGATAATTCGTTTACGGGATTACCGGAGGGATAGATATCTCCTTGAATAGTAAAGAAAAAAGTATTTTCCTGAATTTTAGATATCTCCTTGAATAGTAAAAAAAAAGTATTTTCCTGAATTTTTTTTTTTTTTTTTTTTTTTTTTTTTTTTTTTTTTTTTTTTTTTTTTTAAAGTAATAAAGCAATTATTTTATTCAAACTGCTGTTAAGCATATATAAAAAAAAAAGCAATATTTGAAATTTTTGAAAATTTACTCGTTTGCGGTATGGTTTTTGGGGGAGACTTCGCAGAAAAAAGTATACACGCGGTAGACCAGATAATTTATGATAACCACACATTTACTATTAGTTCTCGAAAGCATGTATAAAATAAGAATTGAAATTTGATAATGTTGTGTTAACGTTATATGTATGAAATAGCACAATTTTTGATCAAATCTACATCGTAAGAAGTGGGCATGAAAAGTTTATAGTCTGACACATTGATTTTGACACGCTAGTATTAAATCCGTATGATTTTTAGTTAACCCTAACCTTCAAAATAACACCATACATGTATAAATTTGACAGCTGTTGCACTTTTGTTAGTATATGAGTTATAGTATTTTTAGTGAAGCAACTTTTGTTAGTTTGAAAAAATGGGATAAAAAGGAATTTCATGTGTTAATAAAGAATTGCTTTTTGGCGAGAAAAAATACTATTGAAGTCAAGGTTTGGCTTAATAAACATTATTCGGACTTTGCATCAGGAAACCGTAGAGAAGAACCGTAGAGAAGAACCGTAGCGAAGAAGTTTGCTCAATTCATACAAGAAGAAATTAGCATCGAGGACGATGCACGCAATTGACGCCCCAAAGAGGCTGTTACCGATGAAAACATCAAAAAAGTCCACAAAATAATTTCGGATAACCATAAAGTGACGTTGATTGAGATAGCTAAAACCCTAAAGATATCAAAGGAACGTGTTAGACATACCGTGAATAAATATTTGGATATGCGAAAGCTGTGATCAAAGTGGATGCCGCGCGAATTCATAATTGACCAAAAACAATAACGAATTGATAATTCTAAGCAGTGTTTGGAGCTATTCAAACATAATTTTGAAACGAATTTTTTGCATCGAAATGTTACAATTGATGAAACATGGCCCCATCATTTCGCATCGAAATTCAATCGACCGTCAGCCGAGTGTACTGCACGTGATGAATCGACTCCACTAAAAATGCTATAACTTACATACTAATAGTGCAACAGATGTCAAATTTATACACATACCTTTTGAAGGTTAGGGCTAACTAAAAATCATATGGATTTAATAATTAAAGCAGCGCCGTGTATGTGTCAGCCTACGAACTTTTCATCCCACCTGATATACACGTATATTGATGAGAATCAAAAAAAAAAAAAAAAAAAAAAAAGAAATGAGTAAAATACCATACATGTACGTTGTGATAAAGTGTTTATTGTTTGCAGCCAAAATTACTAGACCTGACAAAAATTACTCTGTAAATTTACTTAGTAGGTGGTATATTGCTAACACCGAAATGACTTACGGCGAAGCTGTAAAAGCAATAACGCATTATTTGAAAGCGCCCATCATTAATAAAGATTTACTTTAATCAAAATGCACGGAACAACACAGACTGATTTGATTGATCGATCGATAAATATTTGACTGTTCAAATAGAGACGATTGCTACTGAATTATTGGGTATGTTTTAATATTAATCAATCAACAACTAATTGCCGTTGCACAAAAAAGGCACAAAACTATTGCATTGCCCTCAATATGTAAGATGAGTTCATACCTCACAAAAATCCATACATACATACCGCTATACAAAATGTTATGAATAATTCATGTTCAGTAGTTTGCATTTAGCAAAGTATGTTGACATCAAGACAAAATTGATTCGTGAAAATGTTAATAAGAAACAACAAATCATTTTGAACTACTTATCTACGGAAGAAACAGAAATAATTACTTTTCAAAGATTGCTTTTTACTTTGCGGATTTGAGCTTTAACTTAGTTAGAATTACAAAATTAAAACAAAAAAACGAAATATGTTGTTCAGAAAAAATGTTATTAAAGAGTGCAACTACACATATTGTACTATTTATATCCTAAACTTCTTGTGGTACAGAGTATTTTAATTTTGTGCGGATGCACGTGACTCTCTCCGAAAGGCTTAAGATAGATTCACTTTTTATTATGCCGATTTAAGTCTATCTGTCCGTCTTCCCATCTATCTGTCCGTCTGTTCATGTATTTTTGTTGTCAATCTTACAAGTCGCAATTTTTGAGATATTTTGACGACATTGGACTACTTTGACTCAAAGACGAACGGTAATGGATTTGATTGTACCATTTTTACGAGCACTCTCCATATAAGGTCCCCTTTGGAAAAACTTTTTACATGAAAAAAATTGCTATTTCTATTTTTTTTTTTTTGGCGAAAATCAGTGGGGCTTAACATCCTACCATGTAAATTAAATGTAAAAACTTTGGATCGGATAGGACCATTTTTTTAAACCACCTCCCATATAAGCCTTCCTATGAGAGAGAGGTAAACCCTTATACAGTAAAAAGATTAATTTTTTTTAATAATTTATGATGCAAATAAATTCTTAATAGTAATTTGATATAAAAATTCGGTGTACTAGATTTGAATTACTTAGGTCTATTTTTTAGACCTCATCATCTAAAAGTGTTCTCATGAAAAGAAAGTCTTATTTTAAAAAAAAAAAACATTTTTAATTATTCAGGATGAAAGCAGGTTTCTAACGATAATTTAACATAAAAATAGACTACACCCAATTTAAACCAAGTGGGACCAGTTTTCGAACCTAACTATATATTAGTTTGGAGAAAAAGAAATCCATTATTTTTTCGGTAGATGGCTACACTGGTAGATTTCTCGGAAAGTATCGATCAAACAATTTCAGATTTATGCT
>KK351057.1:1705135-1739116 GCA_000671755.1 Glossina brevipalpis
AAAAAAAAAAAAAAAAAAAAAAAAAAAAAAAAAAAAAAAAAAAAAAAAAAAAATTATTTTGAAGCATAATATCACGATGTTCTCTTAAATCATTATTTCATTTCTCTGCGAGTATGCGTTGTAGATTTCGAGAAATATTCATTCATAAAAATGTTGAAAAAAAATTGAAAATAAGTTAACCAACTATTTGAATAAGTATCCGAACCTAATTATGCTAGATTTACATAAATGTTGGTGATGTGTATGGTATTTTTTTTTTTTTTTTTTTTTTTTTTTTTTTTTCACAATAGTAGCATACTGTTGAAACACACAGTAATTTCTATTATATAATATTAAACAGTAAAATGTTTCATCATTAAAATTATTGACAATCATCATAAATGAAGTGTGGAGGTGGATAAGCTAATTGGTAAATTATATGAAAATTATCGATTGAAAAAACAAACAAAAAATTATTATTATGAAAAGTATGCTTAAGCCATATTAGTAATAATAATTATTTCGCGATGAAGTAGTACATTAAATTTATCTTTTTTTTTTTTAATAAACTCAAAAGTATTCAACGTTACACAATATAAGATATTAAGTCATTTCAACTTTGTTAATTTGTCTGTCTGTCTATCTGTCTGTCCATTCGTCTATCTATTGTCTTCGTCGATGATTACAGATCATTTTTGAATACTATATACACGCAATTGATCTGTCCAAAATCATAACTCTCTAATTGATTAACACACTATAAATTTGGAATTCGTTGCAAAATAAATCTTATGATTCGCACGCAAATACAATAAATAGACAACATGATATAAAATAACACACAACTTAGGCGATGTTTATCTTAAATATGGTACAAGTAATTATCAGAGCCAATTAAAAATCCAGTATACAAAGGATATCTGGTCAATTAAATAATCGAATGTACTTTGTAGAGTTTTTAGTATCGATATGAGGTGATGAGAGATGGCGGGGTACTTAACGATAACGTAATTGGAATATATAAATTTTTTTGTATTTAACTAACTCTCTCCGTCTTCATTTTTAAAATATGATAAAAAAAAAAATAGTCATAAAAATGATTTTATGATTTTCCAAAAGTCCAAATAAGTAACGTGCGATTTAATGATATAAGCATGTCCGTCTGTCCTTCTGCCTGTCTGTGGTAAACAGTCTCCTGCTCACAAAAGTGCAAACAGAGATAATTTGATAGACCGACAGACTGAGGGACAGACGAATAGACGAACGGGCGAATGAATTTTTGATACTGATCAAGCATATATATACACTTTATAAAGTTTCTGCAACTTCTCTCTTAATATTCCAAATTATGTTCCAAAAAAAAAAAATTAAATTCTAATACTTTATAACATCGAGTGTGGGCGAAGTCGATCTTTTCCAACTTTTTTTATACCAATACACGAAGATAGCTACTTTAATAAACGTGCAAATTTTTTTGCGGATTTGTCTGCTATGCTTTTATAATTAATAAGAAAAAAATCGAAATTCTTTTTTCTAAAAAAAAAAAAAAACAGAGCTATTCTCAGTTTACGTTATACTGTGGGCACGTCTTTCGAACGATTTAACAGATTTTCAATACTATCAGAACGTGTAAGAACTTGTAATTGTTTTTTGGCCAAATTTGAAACCGAAATATTCATTTTGACGACCATTTCGGAATTTACATTACATAGATAGACAGACGGACATACTTAAATCGAATTTTATACTGATCAAAAATATATGTACTTTATAAGATTTCTAAAGTTTTCTACTGCAAACATTTTGGCATTTTCGGTGGTTAATATAAAAGTGATTATCGTCGTTGAAACTCTGATAGACAAACTCAATTTGTTTGTACTTTTATTTTTATTGTATTATATGTTTAGTCATATATCTGTTGAAAGCCATATACGAAATATGCTAATAATACTCGAATCAAGAATATTCTTTAGATATTAAGATTAAGTTAAACACAAAAATCAGGCGTATAATGTATACGTTTAATTAGAGGTTAAACTATTTTCTGTATATCTGGTTTTCTCATATTCTTGGTGTTGGTGGCGGCACAACGTTTAACAGTCACATTAATCTTGGTACAGGTTAAACAATTGACTAAGGGTTAGGTTATTGACTAAGGTTAGGTACTGGGCAACAGAAATACTGAAAAGATTAACGAGGCTAAGAAAAAGCTAGCACATTAACCGAACTGAAAGCTGGGCCAAGATGAGATGGAGAAATACATTCCAAAATTGATTATTCAAGTGAATCATCATAAAAAAAAAAAAAAAGGATAAAAAAGAAGGCATTGTAATCACGAACTAAAAGCCTTAACAACAAATAGCAATAGTCTCTCAGGGGAATGCAGAAAATAATGATTAAGGGCGGAGAAAGAAGGTGATGGGGCTGATAAGAAAGTCCATTAAATTTATATATCAAATATACGAATATTAAGAACATTTCTTCAATCTTTAAAATTTAATTTTTTTTTTTTGAATTTTTTACTCAAAAGCAATTCTATTGAAATTTCTCCAACCAGTGAGATGTAAATTTAATATCACTTCTCTTTGTTTTTTTTTTTTTTTTAAAGTTTATTAATTTTTTCATAAACTAGTGTCTATATTTTCAAAGGCCACAAAGAATTTCATATATTACTTTTTTACTGTTAAATTTCATGTTTTTTACCCTAGTGAAAATATGAATAATAACAACGACAAGAAAATTATATCCGGTTGTGCCGAATCTTTTTTATACCGACCACATTTATCTTAAGAAAAGGCAAAAAAAAAAAAAAAAAAAAAAAAAAATATATTTTAATAAGAAGGCGTGGCAGATCTTTTCTATATCATCACACATATTACATCACAGTCGGACGCATGAAGAGAGGGACAGACGGGCAGACGGGCAGGCGGGCATTCTTAAATCGATTCTAAATTTTGGTAGTGATCAAGAATTTATATACCGCGTGAGGTCTCCGAAGTTTCCTTCTGGCCATTACAAACAAGATAACAAAATGAATATATACCCCTCGCCTTCAGTGGTGGATATAAAAAAAAAAATTTTTTTTTACATTTATTACAGTCAAAATAACTACTAATGTCAGCAATGACAATAATGATAATAATAAGTAAGAAAATTATATTCGGCTGTGCTGAATCTTTTATATTCATCGCTGTTATATTTGAAAAAAAAAAAAGGGGAAAATTAAATTTTAATAGATGGGCGTGACAGATTTCATCTATTTTTATGGAATACCGTCGAACACAGCCAATCATGGATTACTATGAAAAACAACCAAAGTAAAACAGCCAGAAAGCAGATTTGGTTTTTCAGCTTATACAGCTTAGACATAGCCTGTAATCAATTTGGTCCATTTTCAATAGCAAACTGCGTGTAAGAACACTAGAATATTTCTGGCAAATTTAAAGCCGATATGTTCATTTTTGCGGCCAGGAGAATGTTTACCACAAACATTACATAGATGGATAGACGCACAGACGGACATGCTTAAATTAATTTTAAATTTTAATGCTAATCAAGAATATATATATACTTTGTGAGGTCTTCGAAGTTTCCTTCTGGAACTTATAAATGAAATATACATCTCATCCTTCGATAGGTTGATTGATATCCATAATAATTGAAATACTTTTCTTTGCATAACTTTCATTCTAGTCATTCTTCTGAAAACTTAGTAATTGAACTTAAAGCTCAATCAAAATTGAATTTTGCACATTGCATAATATCATATGATAATAAACATAATTTTTTCTACCATATAATAAGCTGACAAGAACAGGTCCTTTTCTCTGGAGAATATATAGCTTTTCTTCTTGATGATTGCGACTATTGTTGAATTCATAGCAATTTAGATTTCCCCTGTAAACTATATGTTTAGTTAAATAGTACGCTTGTCATGTTTATACCCTCACCTTCGCTTTCGGTAGTGTAAAGTATAAAAACGATATTTATCAGTAGTGCGTAAATTTTTCACTTCTTTTTATACCCTATAAACACGTACATGCACAAGCGTTAATTATATGATTCTAATACATAGAATTATTCGTCTAGGGTGTGAGTACTCTATTATAAGGTATGATTGAATTCAATTAAATGTATTCTTATGGTCTCAAAGCTTTTCTTTTTATTCCCAATTTCAGTGTGTTTCAGTGTTTCAGTGTATTGGGGTGGGTATCAAAATATTTCCACCCAAGACGAATATAATTTATTTCTTATTATATCCTACATCAACTACGGTACAGGATGAGTTAAAATTGTGGGAATATATACAACATCCAAAATGATTTGCGATACATTCTCGACCCTATATTATGTCTACTGGTTCAAAATAATTTTCTGAACTGATTTAAACCGTGGCTTCCTAACTGCTTTCCTATCAGTTTGGCATACCTTTTTTTTAAAACGAATTTTCAGTCAAATTCGAATGTCCGATCATCTTGAAATTTTGCATAAATATTTAGCTATGACGAAGACACAATTTTCCTTAAAAAAAAAAAAAAAAAAAAAAAAAAAAAAAAAAAGATTTTTCAAAATTCAAAATTTGCAAGCGTTATGAAGCATATAAGTCAATATTTCAGAAGCTTCCGAAGGTCCGATCATGTCATGACCACGCAATGTCCAAAAAAAATATATTTTTTAAATTCAAAATGGCGACTACTTAATATAGGAATATTTTTCATATAACCGCTTCTCACATTAAAAAGTGTTGTATGGGGGGAATACTCAAAAAAATTCTTCGAACCAAACCATTTTCGGTAATATTTTGTCCTTAGACCTTAGACAAATTTTTACGATTACAATCCATATAATGCCATATTTTGAAATAGTCATTGTATACTGGCGTACTAAATTTGCGGGCCATTCGCGCACTAAACATAAAAAAAAAAAAAAAATTTTATAGTTTGATGAGGCCGAACCCTAAGTACCCTACAATAATTTCTTTAAGGCAAATTAATTATTTATTTTGGCGATTAAATATCAAAAAATTAAATCTTTCTATTTGTGCATGTAAAGCCATAATTTTCACGAGAGTCCTTAAGCGAAACTGACCCCAGAACATGAACATGAGGTCGTCCAAAGTTAGCAAAATTACTTTTCTTGTCAGAGATCTTATTATATTATAGGTATCTGTTAGTACTATATGCTTATCAAATGCTTACTTTTCCAAAAAAAAAACGCTATACGGGAAAAGTCCAAAAAAAACGATGCTATGTGATTCAAAAATCCCACAGCAAATTTATACATCGTACAACTCGTTATTATAGACCAATTTCCAATTTCATAAAATAAAAAGTCCAATTTGCTATAAAAAATGGTTAATTTTTTTTTGTTTTTTTAAATGTTTTTTTGTTATATAGGAAACTATCGATTCAAATTTTTTAGATATATTATGTACTTTGTTTCCCGAAATATTTCCAAATATCAAATATTTTCTATCGATTTTTTATCGATTTTCTATATTGAGAGGAAAATCAAAAATTTCCTGGTTTCATTTTCATATGATATGAGATCCATTTAAGGTCCAATAGGGAGATTCAAAATGGGGGAAGGTCGTACAAATGCTTCCGATTCAACATCTTTCAACAGTATTCTGTCTCTGGACCAAAAAGAACAACAACATATCAGTGCATGAAATTTCGTAAAAAAATATTTTAAAAATTTGCCTCCTATAGATTAAACACAAAATGATGGGGCATAATTACCGAATATTGACTTAAAAAGCAAGTATCTTCGTTGAAATATTTTTGTAAAAAAAAATTTGAAAAATCTTAAATCATCCAAGAGACTGTTTGTTGTTACTTACTTTACAAAACAGTTAAGAGATTATATTTGTTCAACTTTTAAAGAGAGTTTTCTCTCTTCGAGGATAAAACATGCATATGAATGCACATCATCGGTTTTTTTTTTTTTTTTTTTTTTTTTGTTGATTATTCTCACTTGTCGATGCCCAGAAAAAATTTTTTAGTAGTAGTCCCTGCTTCAACAGTGCAACGTGAAACTTTTGTAAATGATTTCAGTTTTCATAGGAATTTTGTTTGGTTTGGTTTTACTCTAATTGTGCCCAGTTTTTTTCTGGTTAGTTAACTGATTGTCTACATAATGATTTGCTGTGATGGTAACTAATCCATTTTAAAACTTGAAAATAATTTTTTTTTTTTTTTTTTTTTTTTTTTTTTATTATTAATTATTCAATTGATATTGATATTGTTGTTGTTGTTGTTTGTTGTTATCTTTTATATACATTTCAATAGAAGATGATAAAGTTGGAACATTAGATGTTTTGTTAAGCAGCGCCTATTGTCGTTCACAACGTTTTTTATCTAAACAATTAGCACAATTACGTCCAGAGTTAACGATGTCCATGTTCTCGGGTAAGTGCTTTACACTATAATAAACTTATTCATTTAAATTATCTTTTCAGGTTCACACACACACACACATACACTTTTCTTTTTGATTTATTTTTGCAGAAATCACTCATCGTTTTCAAACAGCCCGTGAAGATGTACGCACTCTCCTATTACAATGTTTATTACCCTGGTTACATAATATGGAATTAGTTGCTACTACAGTACCACCGGCTACACCACTCTCTTATATTATGGTAAATGTATAGCTTAATCGGCAGTCGAATATTGTCTATGTAATAATAGTTGATTGCTATTTTAGTATTTTCCAGATTCAGGGACAAGAGGTCGCCGAGAAGGCACTGGTTCTACCGAAGCTACTGAAATGATATTGAATAATTTATTTTATATAACAGCAAAGGTCAATATATTAATCTTCTTGTTTTTTTTTCGTTTATATTTTAATGACATGTAAAAATACGTTTTTTTTTTTTTTTTTTTTTTTTACAGTTTTCAGATACACATCCACGTGATATTGAAGAATTATGGGGAACGTTGTGCCAATTTTGGCCTAATAATTTAAAAGTTATTCTACGCTATTTGGTTATAATGAGCGGTATGGCGCCAAATGAACTCTTACCCTATGTAAGTTTTTATTCTCAATTATTTTAAATGTTTATAAATTATTTAATTAAAATTACTAAATATCAAAGCATTAGAAGATTTACACTTTCGTATCCTTCCCCTTATTTCCCCTTCCAATCATTTAATTAATTATGTATATATTTGTGAATAAAAGAAAAGATAACGTGTCAGGGTAAAATTTGACATATTTTCTTCACCTTTACGTTAGGCGATATGGTTATCGCATGACTTGCCACGTATTATATATAGGGTGTCTCGATAATATAGTGCATTATTTCATTTCAAAATTTAAAGCACTTACTTCTTGAATGAGTTGTGATATTTTTATTGGAAAATAACCGACAAATGGCCTTCACGGCTCTAATGACTGAGAGTCCATTACTTTTTTCATAAAAATTTTCAATGACTTTTTGAAAAAGATGTGGCTTTATTTCACTAACGACGCTTTCGATTTCGCATAAACCCGAGATTTCCGAAAATCCTATATAATGATTTTTATGGCTAGATTTTGATAGGTACTTGATTGAAATTTCACGAGACGATTTGGTCTGGAAATCATTACTTTAATAAATCGATTGTTTCATCCACGATGTGCGGCAAGTGGTGCCGTCCTGCTGATTCATGCCGTTTACAGTCACTTTGATCACGGATTTATTTTCAAAAGAGCAAGATCCAATCACGCCGCCACCAAAATCAGTACCAGTACCACTTGTTCGTTGTGGATTTCTTTCTTTCTCATGGATCGCGTAAAGAGTTTTTGAACTCCAAATTCAACAGTTTGGGCTATTTACAAAACTATTCGGATCGAAATATGCTTCATCGCTGAAGATGACTTTTTTTTTCAAAAAATCGGCATTCATTTGAGTAATAAATTTTCACAACTACAATGCATTCTTCTCCTTCCATATAGTATTACATTTTTAATAATTGATACAATCATAGGTGACAGCTGTCAAATTTCAGAGTTGTCACTTGCACAAGAACAAATTATACAAAATTTAAATAATGCACTCTCTTATTGAAGCACCCTTTATAATAGACGCTAAACTGATCTTACGACCTACCTATGTCATATATATCAGAATATAGATCAAAACAACATGACTTGATTGCTTCATTTATTATATACGAATAGTTCTTCTAATCATTTTTTAAAGATTTAAAAAAAGGAGCCTACTTTTAGGTAATAATGTTAATTATATATATATATATTTAATTATATATATAAATTTACCATTTACAATGACATATTTTCGAAAACGTTGCTACTATAATAATAAAAATAATAATAATAATTCGTTTTTGAACATTTCTTAATGAAATTTAATAGATATCAGATGTAACTATAGAATCAAGCCAAGCAGCTTGACTAAGGGGTAAGGTAATGGTTACAATCTTAGAATTGTTTTGTGAAAATTTGGAATTTGAAAATCAGATGTAACTATAGAATCAAGCCAAGCAGCTTGACTAAGGGGTAAGGTAATGGTTACAATCTTAGAATTGTTTTGTGAAAATTTGGAATTTGAAAATCAGATGTAACTATAGAATCAAGCCAAGCAGCTTGACTAAGGGGTAAGGTAATGGTTACAATCTTAGAATTGTTTTGTGAAAATTTTGAATTTGAAAATTAGAACTTTTTTTTGCTTTTTGTACATGGAGGTGTTAAATGCCACTTAAATGAATCAATGGATTGCCCTGAAAAAGACCTCTAGAATTCGTTTGAAAATCAACTAAATCGACAATTATAAGTTCGTCTAAAAAAAAAAAAAAAAGGCAACGAAGCCCATCTACTAAATGGTGCCACACTCAAATCACTGTTAAGAAAAGTTAGTTCATTTTTAAGTTTAAAGAACAGTAAGTGAGATCGGTTGTCTTGTAAACTATTGCATCTATACACTTGTCAATTAGTTGTTTGCTCAGTGTTTACGTTAAGACTTATCCTTGCAAATTGTAAATTAAAAGCAAATTTGCTATCGTTTTATAGGCAACAAATTACGATAAAAGTTTTCACTTTACGAACGTTTCTTCGATTACAAGATATGACTTTTTATAGATCTGGTGCATACTTTTAATTTTTGTATGAAATACGAATGCGTGTTGCGTTCAAAAAAAAAAAAAGAGCAACTTTTCCCTTTGACACGTTACAACAAAATCGAATTTAACTTTGCATACCTCAAGATTTTTGATGAAACACTGTATTGAATGAAATTTAATTTTACGATTAATATTTTTTTGATACAAGTTCAAGCAAAAATGATTCATAATCATTTATTTTAATTTTTTCACAACCAAAAAAAAATTACAAAAAACACTTAAACCTCATGTAAGTACGTAAGTACACGTTTGAGAGGGAATGTCCTTATTGTACTCATTTATAGAGATTAAATTGTTGTTGGATTAAACCGAATACAATTTTTCTACGTTGTTTTTAATTATTTTTTAATTTTTCTATTTTTATTCAATTTTTCTATTCAAAGGCTAAACGTGTTGCCTTATATTTGGCTCGTACTTGTCCCGATCGTTTATTGGATGAATTAATGGCTGAACTGCAAACGGTTGAAACACTTAATTGTTTAATTGAACGTACGGAAACGCCACCATTTTATCGTTTAACAAGCATGCGAAAGGCTTCCAGTCATTCAGCTGATGGTAATTTAATAAATTATATTTATAATGTAAATGATAATAATAATAATAATAATAACAATAATAATAATAACAATAATAATAATAATAATAATAATAATAATAATGACAATAATGATAGTAATAATGAGGTTCAATCATTTTTCTTTTTATACGTCTGCATGTATATGTATGCTACTGACATATTTACTGATTATACTGTTATTTATAATTTATTTAGTTTAATTTATGCCCGGAAAATGACTTCTATTATCCTTAAGAATATTTAAAGTTGAAAAAAAAGCCTATCAAGCCGTTTCCTTTTCTTTTCATAATATTTAACTTAATTGGAAACCTGATATTGACGTTCAATGTTTAACGTGACGATAAACTGATTTAATTTGACCTCAAAAAGTTAATTTTAGACCGTATGAAGACAGAAACGTAAAAAACATAACGGAAGGAACTTGGATTGCGTTAACTTTTCTTATTTTTATTCTCATTAATGGATGATTAACGATGTTAATTTAATTTCAAATTAAAATATTACATTTTATTCTCATAAGTAGGAAAATTCCAAATAATGTAAATGAAAACTACTATACATACTACTATAGTTAAAGTAATAATCATAAAAAAAATTCCGAAATTCCTCTAAAATCATTAAAATATATTTAATGACTTTTTTTATAAAAAAAAAAAATAATAAGAAAAAATTTGATACCGCAAAAGTTATATAAACAATCTAGAAAAATATTCATAGAATCGCAAAAAGTCTCTCTTATAGTTATAAGAATAAAGTTTAAAATTCATTTTTTTTTTTTCTTGAAAAATACTGAAAGATTAAGTTAAAATTATTATTAGAAAAAGCTTTTTATAAAAAATATCCAAATTCTTCGTTGAAACTCGAGACACTTTTTTAATCTAAATATATATATAAAAAATCTTAATGATTTCATTCATTAAAATTCTTTATTTATTATCCTTGAGTACATCATCTATAGAATTAATTATTTGTTTACCCAATGTGGTTTTAAGATCGTCGAAACTGAGATCATTGTCAAGGCATATACAAAATGGCCATAATGAGAACAAAAACAACTTTGCCAAGTTACAATCTATTCTCTAAAATTAACGGAACGGAGCTTAGGACGACTAATAAATTCTCCAGGGGTATATTTGGATAAATGAAAAGTTCACGTAACGATGCTAGAGATTCATAGATAAGACTTCAGGGGCAAAAACTAGACTAATTGGAAATTTCGAGTAACACTGTGCTGATGGAAAATTTTGCAGATAATTGAAACGATTTAATAGTTTGCCGATTAGTATCAAGTTATTGAAAAAATGCACTAACAGTTGAGAGGCCTATTCAAATTTTCGCAATTATAATAAAACAGTTAGCAAAATTATTTATATATATATATATACCGTGGCGTCTATGCACTTCAAAACCGAAACGTCAGTGCTCTTGTCTTGATTGATATATTGAATCATTATATCAAAAGGATTTTAACAGTATTTTTGCCTATATAAATAATAAGAATGCAAAAACAAGCAAACAAGCAAATGACTACTGCTGTAATAGCTCTTCTTCTGTTAAGTTAACAGAGACTTTATCAGTCCGGAACATATACAATGCCTTCAACAGAAACTGCAACACTATATAACATATACGCTGCCGTTAACAGAGACTTTAGCAGTCCGTAACATGTGCAATGCCTTCAACAGAAACTGCAATACTACATAACATATACGCTGTTGTTAGCAGAGACTTTAGCTGTCCGTAACATGTACAATGACTTCAACAGAAACTTTAGCAGTCCGTAAGATATACAATGCCTTCAACAGAGATCGTAATAGTGCTCAACATGTACAATGCCTTCAACAGAGACTGCAACAGATGTATAATGACATCAATTTCGAAAATAAAATTCTTATGTTTAATATTATTAGATCTCTCTAGTTGTACAACTTCTTAACTCAAGTTACAGATTAACATTTAATAAGACGATAGATATATCAGATTTGCTATGAGATAAATAAAATTTATTTTTCTTTGTTTCTGCCGCCCTTTAAAGGAACGAAGAAAATTTTTTTAGAATAATCTATCTAACCTAATTAATTAAGTGCTTATATAGGATTCTTTAACTATGACTTAGAAATATTTACAATCCAAAACAATCCATCCAAAACTAAAAACTATCCAATTGCTTATCATTTATGCATTTTATTCATTCTTAATATAAACTTAAGATTAATAATAATATTGTTGTTTACATTGCTTCATCTTAAAAAAAAAAAAAAAAAAAAAAAAAAAAAAAAAAAAAAAAAAAATTGTTAAATCCTTTAGCATATAAGCAAATGTTTTCGTCCTGTCTCTCTTAGTTTATGCGTGCATGAAAATGCTAATATTAGCTTATTCGCTCATCATATACTAACGTTGTAATGTTTATTTAGGCGTAACATACATATTTACATTCATTGAACCGTAGAGCTTCAAAACACAAACATTTACATTGATATCGAATATTGGTTGTCGGTATATACTCTTTACTGATTTTGATATCGTTACGGTAGCACACAAAATGCATGGAAACGTAGATAAACATCTTCGCTTGATATATGCATACATTCACAAAGTGACAGGGGCACACCCACCTTAACTGAAAAAAAAAACTTAAAATGCTAGTAAAAAGCAAATTTATTGAACAAACGGTATACTGTGTATAAATTTACTTTTTCATTTATTCATTTATTTATTTATTTTTTTTAGTTTTTATTTTTTTTTTTTTTACTTTGCAATTTGCTTGCATATTTTAAAGAGAGAGAGAGAGAGCAGCGTATACATGCATTTCTATAAACCTATATTTCAATTAAGTTATTATTAAAAGAAAAAAAAAAAGAAGAACAAAAATTTTTGTTTATGCAAGATTGTTTTTTTTTTTTTTTTCTAACGGTATTCTTAACTTAATATTTATCTTAAAATAGGTCAACCTGTTGGTGGTATAAATGATTCACGTATACAAGATTTGACCGTAGAAAAGGGTACTATTCACACAAAACGTCATAGTGGTGAGGATCCAATTAAAACTGGGTAAGTGCGTAAACGAAATAGTTCAAAATACTTTCTACTAGATTAGATATAGTATATAAATCACTTTAAATATTAGTTTATTGAATAAGTTTGTGAACTATTATTAACAAAGCAACATTTAATGATAAATATAGAATTCACAACAACATTTCCCAAAAAGAATAGTTAAGACTTTATTTAAACCATAATCCATCCTATAATTATTCGTCAATATATTTTTCTTAAGGGGTTAAACGAACTCTAGATCCCTGTGACAGTCCAAACAAAGCATTTTTGTACTTTTTTTTTTTTTTTTTTTTTAAATGAAAGAAAAGAAGTGAACAAGAAATATACGAGGGAGGATATTATTAAGCAGAGAGAGAGAGAGAGAGAGAGAGAGATAAATACCAAATATTTTTGAAAAATATTAAAAACGAACGAAAAAACTCTGCGCCCACAAAGTAATCAAAGCAAATTAAAGTCTAAAAAGAAATCGTTTAATTTACTGGTCTATACAACTATTGAAAAATTCTGATTTTGTTTTTGACATGAATGGCGGGTATTTGAAAGGAAAAATTTAACTTTGGACTAAAAAGAAAACCAATCTTTTCTTAATAACTAATTTTTAAATTATCATATCAAAAATACTTGACATTGTTAACTAGAGAATATTATTTTAAAAATCGGGCAAAAGATTTGAATAAAAACTTTTCAGGTGGGCTGAAAAGTTCGTAGGCTAACAAAGAAAAATTCTATTTTTTGATAGAATTTGATTTTATTATTCAATGTAGTTGCCTTCGAAGACAATACAACGATTATAGCGGTCATACAATTTTTTGATACCACGACTTGTCTTTAGCCTCAAAATAGGCTTTCAGTCCACTCGGTTGACTGTCGTCGATTGGACTCCGATGGGGAATGATATAGCCATATTTTATCCATTGTCACATATCGATGCAAAAATTCGGATTTATTACGATTGAACAGCTCCAAACACTCCTTAGAATTATCAATTCGTTGTTGTTTTTGGTCGATTTGAACAGAGCATTCGTATATTCAAATATTCATTCAAGAAATGTCCAACACGTTCCTTTGATATCTTTAGGGTCTCAGCTATCTCAATCAATGTCACTTTACAGTTATCCGAAATTATTTTGTGGACTTTTTTGATGTGTTCGTCGGTAACAGCCTCTTTGGAGAGTCCACAGCGTGCATCGTCCTCGGTGCTCATTACGCCTCGTTTTAATTAAGTAAACCGCTTCTCTACGATTGATTTTCTTGGTGGAAAGTCCGATTAATGTTTATCAAGCCAAGCCTTGGTTTGATTAGTATTTTTTGTATTTTTTTAATAACACACGAAATTCCGTTTTATCCATTTTTTCAATCTAATAAAAGTTGCTTCACTAAAAATGCTATAACTTACATACTAATAGTGCAACAGCTGTCAAATTTATACAAAAGTCTTTTGAAGGTTTAAGGCTAACTAAAAATCATATGAATTTAATAATTAAAGCAGCGCCGTGTATATGTCAGCCTACGAACTTTTCAGCCCACTTGATAATATATAATAGTCATTTTATTAGAGAACTTAGAAATCAATAGATAATATATTAGAATATAACTTCCTAACAGGAGTTCATTTGTCAAAGATGATCTTGTTGTCTGAATGCTTGTTGTTCTTATTTAATCAATCAATTCGTCAGTTTGCTTCTTAGTTTCGGATATATTAATGCAGAATAAATGATAGCAGCGACAGCTACGATGATAATGGTACAAAATGACAAAGAATTTCATTTTTAATTCTCATCTCAAAAAAAGTGAGCAATAATAATATATGTTAGATAATTAACGTACAATATTGGGTGGATGTATCCGGTTTTTGTTCATTTTATAAAACACATATGAAAATTTGTGTTGCGTATTTGTTGTCACTTATAAGTAGTAAACACAAGAACCTAGATAACGAAAGTGTTATTTATATTGCATAGTAATTGGAAAAAAAAGGTATTCTCAGTTCATATTGTACTGTAAACGTGCCTTTTAATCAAATTCAGCCATTTTTAATATCAACCTGCATGCAAGAGCTTCTAATGCTTTTGCTAAATCTGAAGGCGGCAATATCATAACTTTTACGGCCATAAGAATATTTTATGATAAACATTACACAGATGGATGGACGCACATATGGTTAAATCAATTTAATATTTAATGATGATAATCAAAAGATTTTATTGCATAACTGAAGCTTCCTTTTGAGTGTCGTCGACAAAATCACAACATGAATATATCCACGCTCTTCGGTGATGGGTATAAAAAGTGTGCGCTACTTGTTAATCAAATTTGATTGAAGTCTAATAACTAATTACGTATAAAGTTCTAATAAAATGTTTCTTAAAACAGTTAGTCTTGTTATTTTATACAAAATACTATATACATTTCACTTCAAAGTGTTTTTGGATTCATTTACACTATTTTAAATTTTGGCCCCTTCTTTAAGAAATCTTACGATTAAAAGTCTCATGTATTCTTTTGAGATCGTAATTTTAGAGCCTGCATTGACCTTAGTCAATCGACAACTTTTCTTTAAATTTTGTTATTCGTAATATTCAGTTCAAAACATATCTTAGACAATATTAATTTTACTTTTAATTAAACGCTAATCATTATAAGTTGTATTTAGAATGAATGCGAAACGTCCGGTTGATTGCAAATTCTTGTATAAAAGCAAATTTTTATGGGAAACATGATTGATGAATTTTGATAAATTTATGCGTGCGTTGGCGTTCAAATTTCATAAACTAAAACTGCATGATTCGAATTTCATTAACTTGGTTTTGTTTGAGTTAAAATTTTGGAATTTCTTAATTAATATATGCTCATCATTCAATTATTCAATCAAATGTGAATGATAGAAATGAAACGTAAATCGAACACCCATCTCCTCTCTTCAAAATGTGCATAACATGGCCATAGTTATATAAAATTGTTTTATAATAGCAAAGCCATCGGCGATTTAATGCCGTAATAATATCTATTATTTCTTTGACGTATTAAATTACTAATAAGAATTCGAGCAAAATATAATTAACTTTACTTTCGCGAACACAAAGCTATGATAATAATTTCTAAAATGAAATGAATGAATGAATGAATGAATGAATTTTTTTTAGAGTAATATATCAGATGGGCTGAAAAGTTCATAGGCTGATACATAGTACATAGATACTAGTATTAAATCCATATGATTTTTAGTTAGCCTTAACCTTCAAAAGACTTCTATATAAATTTGACAGCTGTTACACTATAAAGTATGTGAATTATAGCATTTTTTGTTAGACTGAAAAAATGGATAAAAAGGAACGGCAGGTTCGTATTATAAATAGGTCAAATCGATCAAAGGGCGCGCCTATAGTACGAAAATGCTTCTGTTTTCAAAAGTAAAAATAAAAATTTTGGTTTTTTTTATCATTACTTGTTAACTGCAACAAATATCCATTATACCGTATTACCTATCCTATAGAAACTGTATAAAAATTGAAAAAATTAACCACGCCTATTTAATATAACCGAACATTGAAATTTCATTTGTTTGTGAAAAAGTTTATAACATCAAGAAAGAAGCTTTAGAAGATCAATAAATTTTATATATTTTGAATCAGTATCAAATTCGTTATCCATCTAGTCGTGTCCGTCCGTCCGTCTCTTCATTTACTTGCCTGTTTACCTGTGCAATTCTTGCGGTAAATATTTATCCAGGTTGGTACTGAAAATGGGCAGCCAGGTAGATATCGAAATTGAACAACCCAAGTTGGTACCGAAAATGAGCCAAATAAGTCAAAAAGGCCCACCTGCAGCATAACATAAACTGAAATTGAAATACTTAATCTTTCGGGATATTTTGCTAAGTACTTATAAACTATCACAGATTAATATGGAGAAAATTTACTACGCCCATTCAATATTATATAGGGTATCGAAATGTAGTGTTTTTCAAGCTTTTTTTCTAAAATGTACGTGTAAAAGATTCGGTCAAAGCCGAATATAATATTTTTACTTGTTTTTATTATTTATTTAAGTTATCCTATAAAGATTTAATCAAAATAATCTAGATTTAGATATTCCTTGTATTCCTTTACCCATTACATACGTCTTAAAACGCTTTGCATATAGAAGGTGCGTTCTTAAATGGACAAGAATGTTTCAAAACAATGTCGGGTGGGTGGGAACACACCGATAAGTGCTTAATTTGGAAAGGAAGGTCCTTTTTTGATGTTCGGTCAAGCGTGCGCAGCAAGCGAACAAATAGAAGAGTAGCTAGAAAGCATTGTATATGATAATATATTTAATGCATCTTTGCAAGATTTTTCGATTACCTCTATATTGAAGCAATAAATATATTCATTTCATTTTCTTTTTAAATATATCCTTAGAGACAGACTTTGCTAAATCAGGAGGGTAATTTATACATTTTTTTATTATCGTTCGTTTCGTTTTTTTTAAACGAAAATTAATACCATTCGCACCTTAGTTATCGCTGTTATCATTTATCGTGCTTTAATATATCGGAAAATGAGAGACAATTTGATGTTTATTTATTTCTATACATAAACAATTCTATATATAAATAAAAATCAAATTTATCAAAACTACGTTAAATCATAAAATGGAATAATATTGTTACGAAAATTGCCTCTTTGGGTTTTTACTTTTAAGGCTCAGTTCGTATCTCTGAATCGCGAAAAGCTTATATTCTGGTTATGTACAATTTTCTTTATTTATTCACAAGTATTTACAACTCAATTATTTTACAATTTATTACAAAGTAATTATTTCTTCAACAATTGCTTACTCCTCTAATATTTTTAATCGATTCTACGATGTTATTCTTCGACTCTCGGGTGTTATTTCTCGACTGTCGTGTTCTAAGCAAAATGCTCTGCTTATAAACCTTACGAATATCACAAACTCTGCATACCTTCTGCTTTTAACCTGAATTCGTAGTTTCATTAAACCCTTTCATGTCAGGTTTCGCGGAAATTCTTTGCTAATCTTCGCGTTTATTACCACCTGCCAATATGTCTTTTTATGACCGTCGTAAGTATTGCATTCCAAGGAATTTCCACCCCTTAGACTTATCAAATTTGTTATAGATGCCGTTTACCTGTTTGTGAATTTCGTAACAATATGAATACGAATTTCAATGTTTTAGGGAAAAATCAAATAAGTTTTCTAATTGATTTACAAGAAATTTCCATTTAATCGTTATAAATTAGCAAACATATCATGGAACATTTCAATTCCAATTTAGCTTCATATATTTAAAATTAATTTTTATTTACCTTTCACAAATTTTTAGTTATCTTTTTTTGAGATAAATTTAAATTTTAAAAATTTAAATTATCTATTTTTGTTTTTATTGCTTTTGAAAATAATTTATAATTTACTGTGGATGATTTGTTGTTTTTTTTTTGTATACCGACTATCGAAGGTGAAGGTGAAGGGTATCTTTCATTTTGTCATTTGGTTTGTAAATAGCAAAAGGAAACTTCGAAGACACCACAAACTATGTATATTCTTGATGAGCATCAAATTTAGAATCGATTTAAGTGTGTCCGTCTGTCCATCTGTTCGTCTGTATAATGTCTGTGATAAACATTCTCTTGGTCGCAAAAATGAAGATATCGACTTCAAAAATTGGCAGAAACATTGGAAGTTCTTTCACTGCCACGCCTATTTATTACAATTTAGTTTTTCCTTATCTTTTGTAAGATAAAAAAAATATAAATTTCTTACTTGTTTTTGATTGATTTTTTTATAAAAACTCCACTCTAAAAGAAATTTTTAGGGTAACTTTTCTTCGCTTATATTCACCAATAATGCAAGCTAATGAAAGCGGTAGCGTTTTTATTGTCGTCAGATTTGAAGCAAATGGGAGAACGCATTTCACAGGTGATATGCTTACTACATAATGCCATATCAGTATCAATTCTCGCCTCATATGATACAAAGCGATAATGAAAAGTTTCTTTATTACCCTGCAAGTGAATGTGGCGAATTTTAGTGATGATTAAAATGCGATATTCTCAGTTAGAAGTTTGCTTTTTTTTTTGTATAGTTTTTACTTATCAGTTAATTTGTACAAATCAGAAATACGCGATCAGAATTTTCGGCAGTCGATATGTTCGGTCGAAATATAAATTGTTGCCTTAAAAATATTTAAATTTATATCCATTAATTCCCATGAAGATTTTCACTTTTCTTTTGATGAGTTCACATACATTTTTCAATATGTTTTGTTATCATTTACGTCTTCACAATCGTTACTAAAGCGAGAGAACGATTCAAGAACGATTTATGAATACGTTTGATTAAATTTTAAACTTAATTCAAGTCCACGTTCAAATACAAATCGACCTCCTCCTAAGATATTGAACTTTCAATTGAAGTTGCAACCTTTCGCGGGAGCTCTATTTGTAAACAAAGGGAAAGGTGGTTTTCTAATCATTTTTTAAGTAAGTTCTTAATGGTTATTGCTTTGGAAAATTTTAAAGAAGTAACTTTTATGATTATATAAGAAGAAGCTTTTACTAATAGACCCGTGCAAGAATTTCGTTAGTCTACGAGCTGAGCTTAAATATCAGTAGAGAAGTAACATTTTAAATTGATTCGTAATCCTTTGTACAGAAGTTCTAGATTACAGTCATGCTTTCGATAGAAACAAAGCCTGATCTGTCACTTTTTTCACCGATAGTTTTACAGTACGTAAGTTCTATCGTAAATCATTTTTATATATATTTTTAAATTATCTAAAAAGATTAATAGTAAGTGATAGGTATTAAAAGTTTCGATTCAAAACGAATATACATTCCATATATCCTTTTACTTTAAAAAAAAAAAAAAAAAAAAAAAAAAAAAAAAAAAAAAAACATTATTTTACTTTTCCCTATAATTTCCTAGAACTTGTAAATCTGATAGTGGCATACGTGCCTTTACTCAAACCACAAATAATCGACCACCACGTGGAGCAGATAAGATACGAGCTGCTTCTGGCCCTTCCATTCTACCACGACCCGAAGATATTCTAATCAATGATCCTGAGGTTTGTTTAATTTATTATAATTATATTTTAAATGAAATCCTAATTGAAAGCATTTCGTTTTAATTGTTTTTAGTTGCGTCAAGAGGAAAATGTAGAGTTACGTAGTTCAGAGACAGGTAATGTGCCACCTCATCCCTTGCCCATGCCTGAATATGGTGGTTACTTTGCGCCACTCACCGAATTTCTGCCCGATGTTAGTTTACCTATAAGCGGTTTCCATCGGTACGTAAACTTTATGCTAGATTTCTTCTTCTTCTTTTCCTTATGCTAAGAATTTATTCATAGATGCAATGTCGCTGTAATGCTATTAACAGATATCGTAGTCGATGGCATACCAGGTATCGATTGGACTTTACATTTACCATTAATGCTGCATATATTGTTTTTGGGTTTGGATCATACACGTGTTATTGTTCGAGAACATTGCAAGCAATTATGCATGAATTTATTGGTAACTCGATCAACTTTTTTTTTTTAAATGCTTCGGATCTTTACTTTTAATTTTTTTTTATTCTCTATAGATTGTTTTGGCTGAACACAATGATCACTTGACTGTAGCACGTATTTTATTGAATAGTGCTACTACCAAATTAGATTTGGGTTTAACAGTACCTTCATTGCCAGTAATTGATAACAACTTTACAGGTAATTATTATTCATTAAACCTTTTTTTCATACATTTACGTTCTTAATGATATGCTTATGCTTATGTTGTAATTGCTTTTTCAGAATCTCAGCAGGAATTCGATAGTTATTTATATTATATGAATCCCGCATGTTGCGTAATTGCTCCAGTTACAATCGGTTCGAATGCTATGTACGCTATACAGCAGCAACAACAATCGATGGCCAATAATAATCAAATGCCTTATCATACAGTTAATCAGCAACTTATTATGGTTACAAATATAAATACTGCACAACAACAACAGCAACAACAACAACAACAACAGCAACAGACGCAACATCAAAATAATATACAACATCAGCATCATCAACAACCAGCATCAAATAGTAGTTTACAACAATTGCAACCACCACCACCTTCATCATCACAACATCAACAAACGCAACAACAATTAACCTTACAGCCAACAACAACGACCAGTGTGGTGGTGGTAGCGGCATCGACCGCAAGTGGTCAAAGTGTAGGTAACGCCATACAAATAAATCCTAATACAAGTGAAAACTCCGAAGTTCCTTTAATAATTGCCGATGAAAATGCACCACCGCAACCAGGACCGACGATGCCAATAGCGCATGTAATTAAAAGTCTTTTGAAATTTTTAGCACATGACACCTGTCAACCCCTATGGAATTATGAAGATATCACGGCAAAAGGTAAAAAAAAAAAAAAAAATCATCCAATTAATGTAAGATATTCACTTGATTCATTCTCACGTACTCTTGTTACTTGTTACTAAATCAAATTGCAGGCCAGGCCAGGCCAGCAATTTAGCAGTAAAGCTAAAAAAAAAAAAAAAAAAAAAAAATCACTTCACTTTAATCTTTTGAGGTTATGTCATGATTTTCTGAACTTATTGTGTACACTTTTGATTGCTGATGTTTATCACTCAATTACGCTTTAATGAACAATTAATTACAAGTTACTTTCAGTCATAGCAAACTTAAATTCTACTAACATCCGTTTGTTTCTATTAAAATTCGAATATATTTGAATATCTCTCGACAAAAATTTCGTTTCCGTGGTTCCAATTAATCAGAGAAGTACCGAAAGTAGAAAACTTTTTATCGTCTCTTAGGACAGTTTTTCTTTTCGAATTTCTACAACACTTCTACTGAGTATTAAATTAAGTAGTAAATTAAGTAAGTTCTTGGCTGTACGGTACAGTTTTTTGTCTACGATGGGTGGGGTTTGCAGTTGAAACTCTTATTCTCCTCAAGCTATCGCAATCCAATTAATAGCATGTATGGCAAGTTTAAATATCCCATCACATCGTTTTGGGAAAGTAAGCGGTGAAATAAAAGCGGGCAGACAGAAGGGGACAATATTAGGGCGATTCCGAATGTTAAGCTTGTCTCTAATACGTATTTCCGATTGTTAAGCTTGTCTCTAATGCGTATTTTTTCCGAATGTTAAGCTTGTCTCTAATGCGTATTTCCGAATGTTAAGCTTGTCTCTAATGCGTATTTTTTCCGAATGTTAAGCTTGTCTCTAATGCGTATTTCCGAATGTTAAGCTTGTCTCTAATGCGTATTTTTTCCGAATGTTAAGCTTGTCTCTAATGCGTATTTCCTCCGAATGTTACGAAAGTATGGACAGTTGCAATGTACTCATATCTATTTTTACACTTTTTTAAGTATTACTTATTTTACACCCATCGTTAGAAGACACTTTTAAGTCGTTTAGTATAAACTATGTGTACTCAATTGCAAAATTGTAATTCGATCGAATCTATTTAGAGTCAATCTACTAAATTCATAATAAACAATGGAAAAATTACCGAAAAGATGGCGAATATATTTAGCGAATATTTAGCGAATATTTGGCGAATTTATTTATATTTATTAATAATTAAAATCAATTTTCCCAACTGTTTATATGTAGTAAATACATTTTTATTTATTTATTTATTTATTTATTTTTATTAAATATTTTTTTTTTTTTTGAAATTCATTCAAATTTTTTTCTTCTTCATTGACACACAGTATGGTCTATAAAATCAGCCGAACAATTAAGTTGTTTTTTACGACATATTGTAAAAGTATTTTCGGATAGTTATCCACAAGCTCGTATCGCGGAACGTTGGGCTCAAACAGCTTTACAATTAGGTTTATCATGCTCGTCACGTCATTACGCTGGACGTTGTTTGCAAATTTTTCGTGCACTCAATGTACCAATCAATTCACGGATGCTATCCGATATATTGTCACGTTTAGTAGAGACTGTAGCGGAACAAGGTGAAGATATGCAAGGTTATGTAACTGAACTATTACTTACACTTGAAGCAGCAGTTGATAGTTTAGATTCCGATTTCCGACCATTGGATGTAATGAAAGATATTTTCAAAAGTACACCAAATTTAAATAATAAAGATGGTGGAACAAATTCAATATTGGCTGGGGGTAAAAAATCACCATCCGGTATGACACCACAATCGCCAAATTTCTCATTACAATCACATGCGCGTAGTACAAGTTATTCGGTATCATATTGCGCTCGCAAAAGTACCAATTCCCCATGCGATAAACAAGGTAAGCAATGCAAAGAGACGACAAGCTCTCTTGGTTATTATAATAATCAAAAAAATTGATTCATTGCAATATCTTTTCTTAGTGGAATTACGCAATCGTGCTGCTTGTTTGGATATGGAACGTAACATGGCTAAATTTGGTATAGCTAGTGGATCAGCTTTGTCTCGTTCACGAAGTGCGCAAAGTTTAAAAATGTTAGGTGACACTGCCACACAGGTAAGAGAGAAGCATATTTTTGTTTAAGAATGATAAGCAGCCTTCTCTCTCTCTCTCTCTCTCTCTCTCTCTCTCTCTCTCTCTCTCTCTCTCTCTCTCGCGGTATATATAGGATGACAAAATGACCATATTGGCTCAATTGTTTTGGCTTTCGGTATCTTTATTGGAAAGCGATTATGAGCATGAATTTCTACTGGCATTACGTCTGTTAACACGTGTTTTGCATCGTTTGCCTTTAGATAGGCCAGATGCCAGGGATAAGGTAGAAAAATTGCAACAACAATTAAAATGGGCCGGTTACCCAGGAGTACACGCTTTGCTATTAAAAGTAATTAGAAATTTACTCACTTATATATGTTTATAATCTAAACGTCGTTTTACCATCTCATATGTGAACAGGGCTGCACTCATGTAACAACATATGAACCCACTATTACTTTACTTTCGCAATTTGCTCCGCTCTTGAATTTGCCTGTTTGCGATCCAACACAAAGTTGCGCTTTTCCAATGAATGTTATGGCTTTGCTACCGTATATGTTATTACATTTCGAAGACGCTAATGAGATTTGTATACGTAGTGCTGAGAATATTGCCCAAGTCTCTTCAGAATTAGGAGCTAAATTGGAAAATCTGGGTACTGTAATGACCCTATATAGCCGAAAAACATTTTGTAAAGAATCCTTTCAATGGACTAAATGTGTAGTAAAATATTTGCATGATACTTATGCTCATATGGGCTTACATATGTTGGCCTTTCTAATTGAGGTATTGGAGAAAGGACCACAACAAATACAAGTCCCTGTTTTGAATGTCATACATTGTATGTTGCATTATGTGGATTTATCTACGCAGCAGGCTCAAACTATAAATGGCGATTTATTGAGAGCTATAGGAAAATATTTGGAGGTAAGTTGGCAAAATTTGGAAAAGAAAAATGAAAAAAAAAAAAAAAAATTCATATGATTTGTGTGGCATGAATTAATTATTTTTTTTTTTTTTTTTTTTTTTTTTTTTTTTTTTTTTTTTTCGCCTACAGACTGTTAATTGGAAGGATTCTTTGAAGATTTTAAAATTGATTGTTACACGAAGCTCTTCATTGCAAGTAGTACCGCCTAGCGAAGGCGGTAGCGTCGGTCTATCGTTCTCTTTCTATGGTACATACCCGGATTCGGATATGTTCTGTAAAAAGGAACTAGCCGGACGCACTATGGAATTTACATTTGATGTCTCACAAACACCGTTAATAGGACGTCGCATCTTATTAAAAACCGAAGAAAGTCCTGGTCCAGGAGGAGGTGGTGGTGGTGNCAGGAGGAGGTGGTGGTGGTGGTGGTGGTGGTGGTGGTGGTGGTGGTGGTGGTAGTAGTGGTAGTGGTAGTGGCGGCACAACAACTACTATTATATCTAATAGCACAGCTACTACAACCATTACATCTTCTTCCAGTAATGCCTCCTCAGCTAGCAATCTACATTCTCAAGTATCTATCAATAAGCAATCAGGAAATAATAATAATAATGCACACTTAAATCAGCAACAACAGCAGCAGCAACAGCAACAGCAACAACACAACAGCACCATGGCTGGCACTCCCAATTCACCACGCCGTAGTGCAAGCCTATCGCCGGCCGATACAGCACCTCTAAGCGGTTGGAAACGTCCTTGGATGTGCCAAAGCCGTGTCAGAGAATGTTTGGTTAATTTATTAACCACTTGTGGTCAACGAGTGGGTCTACCCAAATCGCCTTCGGTAAGAATTTTAATTGTAAATCTTTTCTTTAGAAAAAAAAAAAAAAAAAAAAAAAAACCGTTATTTTCTGTTTTGTTTTAATAGTTGCATGATATGATTTCTTTATATTGTTTTAGTATTTTGTTCAGAGAATAATTTTTTTTTTTTTTAATTTTCATATTTAATACACAAACACACAAACACACAAACACACAAACACCCACATACACATATACACTAAATACGTACATACCTACATACATCCATACATACATACATACATACACATATATATATATTACGATCTTATAACAATCATTGCATTTGAAATGTTTTTAGGATGATTTCATTAACTCCATATGCTCCAAGGTAATAATCATTTGGAAACCGTACAAAAAAGCCAAAGTGTATATTTAAATATCTATGTTGTTTATATATGTATTTATATATGCATGCCGCCTACATGTACTTCAATTTTTTAAGTTTTAAACACATAATGTTTGCATGTTTCAGAGTTAAGTATTCTTTCTCACTTACATTTGCCATTCAGACAGAAAATTGAGTTGAACAAATTCTTGCCGAATGAATATAATTTAAATTTTTTGTTTTTTTTTTTTTTTTTTTTCTTAGTAACTGACTACGACTTGTACTAAGAATTCAGTTTTACTGAATTTAACTTTAAAACTTTGAACTTTTGAAACACTTGCGATCTTTTTATCTTTATATTACTTCAATGTTAATTTATTTAATAATTTCTGTTTCTTATTAGTCCGTTCATTCTTGTAAAAAAAATTCTATTGATTTAAAAAAAAAAAAAAAAAGAACAAAAAAACTCCTTTCGGTTGACTAATAAATAAATCAATCTGGGAACATATGAACATGCGGAATAATCTTTTGAACTTCTTCTCTTAATAGAATTTAAACCTTTAAATGGTAACAAAGTAAATTTCGAAGTATTATTTCAGAATAAAAATTGATGGAGAAAAATAGTTTTAAATATAAATTTGATGTATTTTTTTTTTTTTTTTTGAATTCCTGTTGCAACATAAAAAGTCATCATTTATATGGGAACAAGATATTTTATGATGAACCCGTACTTGCCCGGGTATAATGTTCTAAATGAATAATTGTGCATTTGTAAAAGACACTCATTAAAAATGTATTAAAAAGTCTTTTAAACCTTGTCTTGCTGCTTGTCTATAAAAGGTTAAACATGCTCTTTGCAACATGCTCTATACAAATCTTAAGAATATTAAAAATTAAGTACATCATCCACTTTGGGGTTCGTTTCTTATATATTATTCTTCTCAGCCAGCACAACTCATCTTATACTGGATAATACTAAATCTTGTCAAAGTTCTTTTTTTTTTTCTTGTCACGGGTAGGGTACACCCTCCCTTCGTAGCTGAGACAAGCAATCAATTATTGTGGCTTCTTTATTGCCAGAGGATTATTACCTGACAAATACTGTAACATTAAATCATTATTATGAGTATTACTTTAATATAACATATTAACATTGACTTGAACTTTAGTGGGTATCGTTTCATCGTTATACATTAACTACTATTACTCTACTATGGCTTAAGCATTCTTAAAGTACTTCAATTTGACTTTAGCATATTCAGCATTCATTCTATATAGTTATTTGCATATTTTTTCTTTATTTTGCTTCTGTGGTTGTTGTTGTTGTTTTACTTCAACAATATTTTTCTGCATGCGCAACGCAGTCTTTAAGTCCTACGCTTCTAACCGGATCTATTATACATACCAGGCAAAGTGTAAGACTCTCAAATTGTTTTTGTTTTAGCTTAAGTTTGCTTGTTTAATGCTTTCTGTGTTACATTGAAATGACTTTTTTTTTTTTTTCTATATATTTAACTTATATTGTTGTTTTTGTCGTTGTATTACTTTCAATTTAGGTGATATTTAGTCAATCATCGGACTTAATGGAAAGACAATCATCTGCGGCTTCGTCAACCGAAGAGACTTCCGGTCCTCAGGGTGATTTAAGTAGCGGTTCGAGACGTGACGATGGTCAACCTGATTTTACAGTTTTCAAAGATTTCGATTTCCTGGAATATGAAGATAGCATCGCCGGTGAATCGACAGACAATTTTAATTGGGGTGTTCGTAGACATCAGTTATTCGAAGGAGAAGAGGATATGTTTAATTGCAGTAGTGGAGTGGGTACTAGTGGTATTGGCGGTGGTACTGGTAGTTCAATTAAAGGTGGCCACTCATCAGCCTTGGAGGATAGTTTTAGCGATAAAACTCCTATACTTAGTAAGCGTAGAAGGCAAACAGCTGATGATTCTTCAGATGAAGAAGCTGAATCTGAATCGCCGATTGATGAAGATCATCGTCAATCGTTTATAAAAACAACATTTAACGTTGGTCCACCCACCTCGTTGAGCTTGAGAGAAAGGCGGCGACGGAATTCAGTATCACGCAGCGACACCAGTGGCTCAAGTGCCGGTGATTTAGGTGACATAACGCCTTGTAATGCTTCACCGCATCTTCCGGGCATCATACGTTTCGGTGCCGCGGTAAGAGATGAAGCAGAAGAGAATTGGCGCAAACAATTGCAATCTATGCTAATGAATCAACCTTCAGCTCACACCTCCGAACTGTTGTTACAACTTTATCGTCTTATCAAAGAACTGACCTTTAAAACGATTAGCATTTCCAAAGAGGCTAAGAAATTCTTTACTGGCATTGGATCACAATTGGGCAATAGAATTTCTTTGTTTACCGATTTGTTAAGTTCTCGAGCTGATCCACCTCGAGTTTGGTGCAGTGATAATCAAACGACTACCCCCCGATTATTTGAAACTTTACGTTTCAATGTTTTAGAAATACAAGAACATTTGGAAACATTTTTTGATAGAAAAGATCAAGTGTTAGAGGTATGTTCTTTCAATTTGTTTTAAAAATACACAATTTAATATATAAAAGTTCTTTGATTATATAAAGTGTTTAGATACCGTGAAGTCATCCTGCAAGTTATCGTTATTCAATGAAAACGATGTAACTGTAACGAGTTTGGATTTGGCGACAACTTCTAGCATACCGTATATGCCTTTCGATCCAGCTTCAACTGAAGTAGTTTTAGATTTAGGCCGAGCATTATATAAACTGATGTTTCAATTATTGCTCTTGATTGAGTCGAATCATAAAATTAGTTCGAATGTTGTTAATCATTTCCGACAAAATGAAAATGTAATTATGACTTCAATTAAGGAATCAATACTTTTAAACTTTATACATTATGGCGATTACAGATGCATGACATTTCGGATTTATATGCTTTGGTACGTGATGCATTAGTGCGCAGTGTCAGCGAAGCTGAATTAGAAAGCATAGACACATCTAATTCTACCACGGAGGGAGAACATACACCAACACCTTCGCCTGGTCTTCCAATGTCTAATGATGAATTTGAAAGCACATTGCATGAACTAATTGATGCGAAGAAATGGTTGGCGGCCATTACGCATGTTCGCCAATACAAACGCATTTCCCAAATGACGGCTTCCAATCCAAATTTAACTATATTCGCGTATAGTAACCTAGATACGCGTCTCAAATTTGATGAAATGTCCATAATATTAAACACATACGCTCAAAATATCATGAAAGATCGTCAGGGTAAGTCGAATATATAATCCTTTCAATAGTAATCTGTGTTAATATATTTTGTTGATAAAAATTTTAGAAGCATTTATTGTCTCCAAATCGGATTCGGAACTCTTTGAAGTTTATGCTATACTTTCCGAGAATCTTTATCATGTTTCGAGTGCTTTGACCACTATGGAAATCAATTTAAAAAGTTATGCTAACAGTGCTGCTTGTATAACGGCCGGTCTAAGAACTGGTGATTCCAGCGATATTGTAACAAATCTTTAAAAATAATCTACGAAAAACAAATGAGATAGATTTGCTGAATTTGTAACGCGAAAGTATTTTAATTTTGAACAAGTTCTATTTAATTGTTTTTTTTTTTTTTTTTTTTACTCAAAAGATGTAAAAAAAAGAATGAACAAATTTCCTTAGTTTGTTAAATAATTGAAATTTTCCTAGAAGTTTTCTTTTTTTTTTTTTTTTTTTTTTTTTTTTTTTTTTTTTTTTGTAAACTTAGTTTTTTTTTTTTTTTAATGTTTTTTTAGAAAAAAACTTTTTTAAATATTTTTGAATTTCTTTTCGCATTAATTTCAACTAAAAAAAAAAAAAAATTGTTGAATAACACATAATCAAGTTAATTATATAAAAGAAAATGAATAAAGTTCATTATGAAACGATTAAAAGTGAAATAACTCCTAACCATCGAAGTTTAAACATATCCTGGGTTGCTAACATTTACCTTTGACTCGAAACATTTCGTCAGTAAAGTCAACGTATTAGACAACATATTTGCAAAAAAAAAAAAAAAAAAAAAAAAAAATATTTTCTATTCTTGTACAAATTGACTTTAAAAATTTCAATACTTTCTTTATTCGCATGTCGAGAAATCAAAAGTTAATGATTTTACAACTATCAGACTAATGGAACTTATATTTATTATGATATTCTCCTTTTGTTTTTCCACTGCTTGAAATTGTTAAAGACCGAGACATTTTAAATAATTGCCCCACTCGATCATAATATGGAGGGTACACTGTTTATATTAGTCCAATCTTATATGAACTTCAGGACTTTATTTAACATTTCGAATTGGAAAATAATGGATTTCTTTTTCCCCAAACTATTATTTTAAGTCTTATATAACATTTTTGATCATAATCTTCTTTACAACATTTTGTGTTTGTTTACAAGTTTAATCGTGGTCTCAGATCGCTTACCAATGAAATTCGTTATGATCATATTGTGCTACTACTCCAAACCTAATAATATAAAATCGTTATGTGATATGGTGAGATTGAGCCAACTTTACGTATTAATTCCAACGATATGTATTAAATATTGTACAATCATTTCACCATATTTTCTTGTTAAATCTCAAATAATTTAACAAAATATGGAAAAGACCCTCACGTCGGTTGATGCAAGCAAAAGTGTAATAAATACGTTGGCAATGCCTTAAAAGACGTACGTAACAGGTGTCTATTGATGGATCTATGCATATTACAAAATGAATCACATATCTAACAAAAATTTATTGCACTCGAATCACCTCGAAATGAGCATAATTTTTGAGAAAATTTAGCAAGCAATACCCAACGCTTTCATAGGAATTGTGATTGGTATACAACTACCCCTGTGTCGGAAGCGTTTGGTGAAATAAGAAAAATGAAGAAACGTATTCGAAATGAATGTGAGCTCTAATACACGTTTTCTAGCAATCAAAAAATCACATTAATGGTCCATTTGTCAATCACATGACTAAAAAAAATATTTATTTTATATACATTTTTATGATAAGGTTCCGTTAAGCATAAAAGCATAAAAAATCTCATCCCCTTAATGTCCGATACATTATCAATTAGATGACCCTTCAAAAAAATCGATCCACTTTTTAATTATCCTTTCCAATAATATGCTCCAATTCTACTCTCATTTTTTTTTTTTGTATGCTATCCTCTATAAAGGGCATTTTCATGATCGGTATATGAGTAGCCAAAACGAAAATCCATGAGAAGACGACCATAAATTGCTTTTACAATTCGATTCGATTGATAAAGAAAATAAAATACAAATTAATTTCATACTAATATTTTATTAAAATCTTCAATAAAAAAAAAGAAATCGAAATGGAATATTTTGATAGTTTAACTTAATCTGCAGAGCAACAATTTTTTTTTTTTTTTTTTTTTTTTTTTTTAAGTAAAGAACTGGCATTTGTGTATATATAAACTTTTTTAAATATTATAAGAAAAAATAAAAGTAAGAAGGCTTTATTTTCATCTTAGATTAATAGTAATAAGAAAATCGCAATTTGTAGTTCATCTTTATAATACTTAAAATCGAATGAAATTGAAACCATGAGGAAACTAAGGGATAACTTCAAGCGAAACTGACATACATTTTCGCAAAAATTTCTACTATAAATGGTAAACAAAAATTCCGAGTGTTGTTTTTTTTTTTTTTTTCTCAGAAGTGATGCTTTCGTATTCTTCGACAGATCACTTCGTGAGCACTTAAAAATGTTGCAAATAGAAGAACAATTATGTTTACAATTATAGCTGTTTGTTTGGCAGATATAAAATGTGCTTCCATCTACTATTCTTAATATAATATAATTTCTTGCCTAATTAAATAAATGTTTAAATTTTTGCATTTGCTTACGATTATAATCAGTTAATAATCGTTTAGCATGATTTAATTCATTTAATATTTCCTTATTTTCCGGCAGTAGAGAATAAGCTTTACGTAAATCATTAATAGCTTCTTCGTAATTCTTTAAAGCTATGTTGGCTTGACCCCGACGATAATACGCTTTGCTGCATGACGGATCCAAACGTAAAGCTTCAGAACAGCAATATATCGCATTCTCGTAGTTCTCGCATTTCAATTCAACTGCTGCCATATTTATATTATTTAGAACTGATAGATTATCCAATCCCTTAAAATCCTCGTTTTGGCATTGATTTTGTGGCGATTCTTGCCAATCAAAACGTTTACGAAAGAAATTATAATATCGATTGGCTTTCCGATATTTTCGTCTGGCTTCATTGAATTTATTTTGCATAAAATAATGATTGCCAGCAGAACGTATGGATAACAATATTTGTAGTAACTGATCAGTCTAAGAAAATTATAAATCATTCAATATCGTATTTATAAAAATTTCTTCTTTTTTTTTCCGACTTACTGTAAAAGGTTTTAATTTATCTTCCCAATCCTGTGGATATGGTGGCAACGTATCACCACTTTCATCTCTATCGTTAACACACCAATCTTGACCAATTAATATTTCGCCACAATCGGCTATAACAATTTCCTAAAGTAAAGATTTCATACGAATCGTTTTATATAATTTTTTAATAGTCTTTTTTTTTTTTTTTGCTTTATTTCTTGAATATCATACATACCTTTGTTGGTTTGCCATCATCAGTAGTATTTTGTTCCATATCACCTAAAATACCTAAGCCTCGTAATACACGGCCCACTACTACATTCGTACCATTCAAATTTTCACAAGCCGTAGAAGTGATTACAAATTGGGAATTATTGGTATTCGGTTTACCATAATTGGCCATACTAACAACGCCCTCTTCGCTATGCTAAATACATGAAATAAAACGTTAGGAAACAATGTTTTATAAGATATCTTACATTACATTCAATATTACCTCTAATTCGAAATTCTCATCATCGAAAAGTGGTCCGTATATACTTTCACCACTACTACCATCGTTATTAATTATATCACCACTCCCGGCCACATATACTCTTATTATCTTATGGAAACATACACCTTTATAGTGCAATGGCTTACCCATTGTACCGATACCTCTTTCACCGGTACAAAGGCAACGAAAGTTTTCTGCTGTCTTAGGTACAACATCTTTGCGCAACTCAATAATCATGCGACCGGCTTTAAATGGTATATTTTTTTCCATTTAGTTCTGCAAAATATTCTTCCAGTCGTTGCACTTACCATATTCCCGACCGATATTAATATCGAAGAAAACTATTGGATTAGATTTATTGATTGGAGCCAATAATTTTTGATCCATTTTTCTTTTCTTTTCTTTATACTGACAAGCTAAAGAAGCGTTTGCGTGGTATAATATAAAAGAGAGTTTTCACAATTTAAAAAAAAAAAAAAAAAAGAAAAAAGTGAAGTCAGGGATGTTACAAGCATTAAAAGAAAAACATGTGTTTATAAATCATAGCGCGCGCATATGAGGAAAATGCCGGTTGGCCGAAAACACAATAAAACCGCGCATTTCTTTTTTGTTCTCGCTATTAAACTTGAATACGTTGAAACCAGTGAGTACGAATATACAATGAAATCGCACAGCCTGAGAAATTACTCAAGCTTTTAGTGGGCTTTGTGGGAACTACGAAATCATAAAATTGTTATTACGTACAAAAAAATTTAATTAATTTTTTTTTTGGTTGAATTTGATTTTCACAATTTTGGCATTATCAGGTGTAAATACACTATCTCATTAGGAGAGTGATTTTGTATCTTTCAATTAACTTTCTTCAGCGATAGCGGTGATTCTTGAAAGCTGAGATTGTTGGTATTTTGTAAGACTAACTCTGCTATTATCGTGCTATACATGAATAAATTAAAAAATGAGAATGAGAAACGGCTGTTCCGTTGTTTTTTTTTTTATAAATAAACTACATATGGTAAATACTAACAAGTAGGCAAAATTAAATTGTAAAAATCGCCTACTTAAAAGCGAAGACATTTTATGGAATGTATTTGTTTTTACAAAATTGATGTGTTACCTAAGTAAATACTAATGTAATGTAATGATTACGTATCTTGTAACTTTTTGATGGTAGCTTCTACTTTAAAATGCAACTCTGTAAGAGATTGTGGCGGTAATTTTTTTTTTTTTTTTTTTTCTATTCAATACTAATGCAAATTGCAAAACGACATCAAATTATCGTGTCAATTTTGATGTCACTTTTCAATTTGCATTAGCACTAACTATTGTTCCGTCAGATCATCGTTCACCTAACTCATTAAATCTAAACACTTTGAATACATTACCTTGACGGATACCTTCTCGAATGTTTGTGGATAAATATGTTTGTGTATTATCTTCGAAATCGTGCGTATAATGATTACTTCTAATGTCTATTTGGTAAGCTTCCTTTTAAAACTGTGAAAGAGGCTTTATCGATTGGTGTTTTTATGTCCTGACTTAATAAGTGATTAATTGTCGATTTTATTAAATGGCAATAATCCTCTATACAATATATATTTTTTTTCATTACGTTCGATTAAAAACATTATATTAGGTTGGCGAAAAAAAAATCCATTATTTTTTCGGTAGATGGCTACACTGGTAGATTTTTCGTAAAGTATCGATCAAACAATTTCAGATT
>KK351057.1:1772615-1782724 GCA_000671755.1 Glossina brevipalpis
CAGTCGATGACAGTTTGTTCAGTAACTAAGTAATTGCTAAGAATATTGCAAAAAAACTATGACGCCATCATGAAGTGAGCATAGAAAATATTATGAATTTGTATGCATGTTCAATTTAATTAAAACATTTGTATACAAGTAATAAAAAAAAAAAAAAAAAAAAAAATAAAAAACAATTGAGCTACGTACGTACTAAGTAAGAAATGTTAAAGCAATACAGTTAGCCAAAGCCGACTATTACATATCTACACTCTTTCCCCTGATAACAATCTGAAGTTAAGAATTTAATCAAATCAAATTAGAAATTTTATATAAATTGTGATGAAAAATAAAAAAATTTCTATCAAAGTTAGTTCTTTAAAAACTCATGTAGGGGAGAGGTCTAAGATTTGATATATTTATTTATTTCTTGGTTTCAAGGAAACCATCGTTCTTCGCTTTTCTTGGTTTTCTTGATTCCAAGTAAACCATCATTCTTCGCTGTTATACTATCAAAAAAAACCAAAGTATGGGTGAGGGGTTTGTCGGCATATAACATAAAATACTTTGTGACTCTTATATAAGAGGAGATTTGAGAAGTACACGAATGGAGTTCCATCAATTCTCTACCTCTATTCTCTACCAATTCTCATCTCTCAAATCAAATACCACACAAATTAGAAATTGTTGCCGTATAACGGTGTACTCTTTATAAAACGATTATGTGCGAAGACTTTGAAAAACGTGGCCTCTTCACATCTAAACTTTCTACATTCATTATGAAATATCATTAATAATAACTATTTGTTACTGATGATTGCTAACAATATCAAGAATGGTAACAATTTTTGAACAAATGACTCTAAAAACATTAATTAATATAAAATTACAGGGACAAATAGATAAACGAGAATATATGATTGAATGAACTCAGAAAATGATTCTGAATTTTTTTTTATTTTTATAATAAATATTAGGTCTAGTTTAGGTCATGTACTGGGTGTTGCAAACGTCCACACAAATTTAATATCCCATTATCATAAGTGATATAAACGCATGAGTCTTAAATCGATACTGGTATGCTCTAAAAAACATTGACCTTAACGGTATTGCTACTATTAGTGAGCGTATATGAGCCAACTGAATGAAATAATTATATATGACTTAAAATTCGGAATTATGCAAAAATCACAAATTTTCGATTGTAACACATTAGTAGTTTTTTTTTTTTTTTTCAATATTTTACAATAAATTTAGATTAGATTAAGAATATTTCCCATACATAATCTCGGGAGTTTTAGGGAGTTTTTAGATACAGGAAAAGGGGAAAAATTAACCAATATGAAGACGTACAGAGGGAACAGTGCTAAGAATATTGCATTAATCGATATTGAATATATATTATGTTCCCCCCCCCCGCATCCCACCGTCCACCCCCTCTTCCGTCCCCCGTCCCTCGTCCCCCGTCCCCCGTCCCCCGTCCCCCGTCCCCCGTCCCCCGTCCCCCGTCCCCCGTCCCTCGTCCCCCGTCCCCCGTCCCTCGTCCCCCGACCCCCGTCTCCCGTCCCCCGTCCCCCGTCCCCTGTTCCCCGTTTCCCGTCCCCTTTGATTGTCATTATTTTCATAGAGAGGGACACAACTAAATTCATTCAAAATTTCCTTTACCTATATATATATATATTTGAATATACGCTTTAGACTGTGTCTAATGCATATTTATTTGTGATACGTACAGCGACCAAACTCGAATACCTTAATCTTTTGATAGTGGACATTAAAAACAAACAAACGAACACTAACAAGTAAACATTGTACATAAAAGAAAAAAAAAAACAGTAACCAAGAAATACCATATTGGTATAGTATTCATCAAATTTGGTATATGTTTTCCTTTACGTTTTTTTTTTTTTTTTTTTTTTTTTTTTTTTTTTTATTTTATTTTATTTAGACGTAACATTGCTTTTTTGGCTATTGTTAATTCACATATTTCACAACTTTTTCGGACACCTACTTCATAAAAAAAAGCGAGAGAGACTCTTGACTTAGTCAGCAAATATTCTATCGTAAGTAAAAGAACTTTACGTTTCGCTTGACCCAACAGTTTGTTCGATCTTTATTTCCTTTCTCTTTCTTTTCGCCTTTTTCTCTTTCTGCTTACTCTTTGTCTGTCACAGTAATTTCATATAACCGAGCAGCTTGGCTTACAAACTTGTAAACACACTTGATTGGTTTCCTAATACCGAAAATTTTAGGCTAACAAATTTTTAGAGTTTATGCTTGCCATGAACACATCTATCGTTTCCTCATGCAAAAAAAAAAAAAAAAAAAGGAGAAACATCCCTAAAAAAATACAAAAAAATAAAAAAAAAAAAAAACGAAGAAGAAATACTGCAAGTATTTTACTTACAAAATAAAAACGAAAATAGCAAAAAAAAAAAACTTAACAACGTAAACCAAAAACAAAACGTGTTACAAGTTGGCATTTTAAGCAGGCAAAAGTTTTATGTTATATTCCGGTTTAGTGGCTTTTGTGGCTACAAACGAGAAAACTCATTAAAGTTTATTTTCAACAGCGTACTCTGTACTCTTCCTCTGCGAGCATCAGAGCATACTTGAAAAAAAAAAAACAAAAAACGAATCGACCGGCTGACTGGACGACATGTAAAAAATTAGAAAAAAAACAAAAAAAAAAAAAAAAATAATAACAAAACATGTATATTCAACATATGCATGCATGCATGCATTTGTATGCTTACAGTAGTAGTAGTAGTAGTAGTACATGTTCTGGCGCAGCACTAGTAGTAGCAGTAAGCATAATAATACTAAATACCATTATTAAGCGTATACATGCCACTAAATTATGTTGAACAAAAAATAAAATACTAAAGCTATCTATTGTTGTTACTGTTATTCGCTTTGTTGTTGTTCAATACTAAGAATTTGCGGTTAAATTATTTGTAAATAATATTTTTCAATTTTTTAATTAATTGTTTATTTTGCTTTTAACGACGAGATGTATTGGGAATCTATTTAGAAGATATTCAAAAACACAATTGCAGACAAATTAAACGAGTGTTATACTATAACTTGTAAAAACAAAACAAAAAAAAAAAAAAAAAAGAATCAAATTAAAAATAAATCATTTTAATCATAAACAAAAAAAAAGAGAGCAATAACAATAACATTAATAAAGGTAAGATCTAAAAGGTTAATGACATAAGTTTTAATGTATTTGCGTTCGCTATCCGTGTATTGTTTAAATAAAACTCTGGACTCTCAATTATCAATGGAAATACTTCACTATGCGACATTGTACGTCCATTGTATTGTGTCTATTAGAAAACTGTCGATCATATTCCCAACTCTTTAATGCAAATCCTTGAATTTGCAAGCAATTTATATAGGAAGAAAGAATCATGAATTGATCGCCCAGCATCTTTGATCTGCATCTGTAATTATCCCGAAAGCTTACCACTTAAGCTTACGCTTATTGTCTTATAAAAGGTATGAAAAGTTTGATAATTACTATTTAATTTAATGATGATTATAACTACTTGATATAAAGATCTTTGTCCTTATCTAACTTAGTTAGTTTCGTTTGATAAATAAATTGATCAGGACAAAAGAGTCAAACGTCTGTGTGACTTTAATTCAGCGAGCTAATGATCAATACTACTATAGCGGCCAGGAAAGTGTGATTTTCAAGTTATAAATGCGCTGCACTGATATGTTTATGTTCTTCAGTTATTTCAAACGTGATCATCATCATCATCATTTAGACAACAATAATCGCTTTAATACTGTCAGTTATTATTCAAAATGCAAGCTGCCTAAGAAATTGTTTATATATAACCGCCTGGTGTGAAAATGATTTTCAGTACAAGAAAACCTATTGATTTAAATGAAATTAATGAATCCATTGACTTATAACACAAATGTAAAGATTGACAAATTCTGAATATGAATATCGTGATGAATGAAGTAGATATTTAATGTTTTTGACATTTTTATTTTATAATTTTTCAATCTATTTTCAGTATTTTATTTCTTTTGTTCGTTTTTATGCATTATATAATATTAGTTTGGGGAAAAAGAAATCCATCCAATCTTATATGAAATTCAGGACTTTATTTAACATTTCGAATTGGAAAATAATGGATTTCTTTTTCCCCAAACGAAAGAAATCCATCCAATCTTATATGAACTTCAGGACTTTATTTAACATTTCGAATTGGAAAATAATGGATTTCTTTTTCCCCAAACGAAAGAAATCCATCCAATCTTATATGAACTTCAGGACTTTATTTAACATTTCGAATTGGAAAATAATGGATTTCTTTTTCCCCAAACGAAAGAAATCCATCCAATCTTATATGAACTTCAGGACTTTATTTAACATTTCGAATTGGAAAATAATGGATTTCTTTTTCCCCAAACGAAAGAAATCCATCCAATCTTATATGAACTTCAGGACTTTATTTAACATTTCGAATTGGAAAATAATGGATTTCTTTTTCCCCAAACTAATATTATTCAAACCTAATGGGGACGAAAAGTAGAAAAATATGATTCCGAAAAGTCTTTAGTTTGGGGAAAAAGAAATCCATTATTTTCCAATTCGAAGATGTTAAATAAAGTCCTGAAGTTCTTATAAGATTGAATGGATTACCTTTTCCCCAACCTAATATTATATCGAGCTATATCGAACGAAGGAGGAATATAGAAGCAAAGGAATAAAAAATATGTCTGTCTACCACATTGATACGGATGCATATAATTTTCAACACTCGTACTACAAGTTAACAAAAAAGATAAGGTCAAACTATAATATTCATTTCATTTTAAGCAAAATAGATGTTCATGCTGAAATAGTTGGATAGTAGTAGCCTTCGAAGAGAGAAATCGATAAAGTATGTATATATGAAATTAATAGAATGAAGTGCTATATTGACGTGTCAAAACGGTAATTACGGTAAATAAATTTTATTTTAAATTTTTCAATAATTTCTTACAAATATTTTTTCTAAATTTGTTACGCACAATTAACTGGTAAAGATTTTGTTTCAGGAATATATTGGGAAAAACGTGTGAAATGAAAAATGGAATTTCATTCAACAATATGATACATATACACGTAACAAAGTATAAACACCGAATGAACGTTGAATATTGATCATACATTTCCTTCAAATAAATAAAGCAAGTTGTTGGGCTTTATTTTAAAATTCAAAAAGCATCTTATATTTGACTCAATACTGTACTTACGTTTTCATCATATCTATGTGGTTATGAAGAACTACCAAACCAAAGGGTTGTCTAAATGGAGTATACCTATCAAATACAACATTTTATATATCAAATTTTTTTTTGCTAACTATGGTCATGTTATTTGTCGAACTATCGTAACATTGACTGAACTATTAAGAAGCGCGCCTCTAGCAAGTCAGTACACGTGGGTTCAAATCTCTGATTGCTAATAGAGTTTTTTCGTAAAAATAAAACAAACATCAACAAAGCCGTTAGACTAAGCTGCTGCTAGTGTGCTCCTCTCTCATCTTTAGTCTAAGAATTAATTTCATTAGTCTAGAGTATTATAATAATAATAATAATAATAATAATAATAATAATAATAATAATATTTGCCGAACTTTGTTTTATTATGTTAAAATTACTTTGAAATTTTTGGTCAATGTGTTTTTATTAATTTGTAAACAAAAAAAAAAGTTGAAAACTAGTCTAATTTTAATTCTCTGTATTTCTTTTCCAACTATATAGGAGTTGCTATAGAAAACAATAGATGGAGATTAAACAATGCAAAATTTACTTGGAGTCTTTAGATTCTTACTTTTTTGCTTACTTTTATACTCACTACGAGAAGGATGTGGGTATATTCATTTTGTCAATTTGCTTACAATACCCAGAAGAAGCTTCGGACACCACAAAGTGCATTAAATTTAGAATCGATTTAAGTGTGTCCGTCTCTCTCTCTCTCTCTCTCTCTCTCTGTCTCGCTCTTTTTCTCTCTTTCTGTCTTTCTCTTTCGCTTTTTGTTTCTCTTTCTCTCTCTCGTTCTTCCTCTCTCTCGCTGTTTCTTTCTATCTCTCTCTCTCTCTCTCTCTCTCTGTGTGTGTGTGTAATGCCTTTTGTAACATTCTTCTGACCGAAAAAATGAAGATATTCCCTTCAAATCTGTCAGAAATAGTGAAAGTTCTGGCACCCAGATGGGTATTGAGGTTGGTAGGTCGGTCAAAGGGGCACGCCTACAGTACAGTACAACGCAAACCGAAAATACCTCGGTTTTCGAAAGAAAAAACATTTGGTCGATGAAAAATAAAAAAAAAAAGCCATACTTTTCCCAATAATTATATGAAATTATATGAAATGCACTTTTTTCCAACCTTTTCTATAAGATGAAGATAAAAGATTCGGTACAGATGAATATAATTTGCTTATTTGTTTTTCTTAGACTGTTTAGGGGTTTTTTTTTTTTTTTTATTATATCAATAAAAGCGAACGCTATACAACGCTTTATTTGCCTTAGCAAAATGTGTCTCAAAGTCGGTTTTGTATTTAACATCTAAAATATAGTGTACTAGTACACTTAATACATTATCAAGCTTACGTTACGTGTGAGAAATCCCATCAAAGGTATTATAAATTGTGTTTTTTTATTTCTATATATTCTCGTTAGATCATTATTTTTCGTTGAAATTCTCATAGTCGAAAAAATGTAGAAAAAAACTTTGAAAGTGGGTGTGACAAATACATCTGATAAAACAATTAAAAACGTTTGAATCGATCTTAAAATTAGTACAAATATTTTAGAAGGTCTTTTAAAGATATGGTAAAAAGAAGATCCCCATCAGTTGAATGATATATCCTCAACTAATGAAAAAATTTCCCATTTGTTGAGCTAATCAATTTTCGCAAAATAAAAAAAAAAATCTTTTCCAAACATTTTTCTCCGCTATATACGGTACACGTTATAGATGGATTTCTTTCACTTACTTGATACTTGAGGGGAGGATTTAAAGTTCTAGATTGTATTAAATATGTTAGAGCAGTATTAGTTTCAGATGATTAAGGTAATGCAAATAATAGAAGAAGAAAAAATTCGAATTTAGTTAAGGCAAATATTGGAGACAGCTGATAAAGAACTAAGTGAAAATGATTTACTTATCATGGTTAACGAAATAAATTGTCTTCGCAATGTTACGTTCACAGTAAAGTGTGAAGTAATGAAACTTCATAAAATCCAATTGCAATGAATCATAACCGAGTGCTTCCCTTAATATAACGATATCTCTCAAAAAAATATAAATGCCCATTCTGTTACCATTGAAAAATCTCTTCCATTCATCAGCCATCGAGAATCAAGACGGACGGACGGACCATTGAAATTGATTTAATTTCAATCAGGATAGAAGAATGGTAGTACGCGTACGTAAATGATGATTGAGGTGGAAGTTAGCATTAAAAATATTGAAAACATTTTCCTTATTGTTTTTACAGATCGAGTAATTACGCACTTATACATTTGTAATATATATATTAGCTTGGCGAGAAAAATATCCATTATTTTTATATGAACTTCAGGACTTTATTTAACATGCTTCGGATTGTCCGATTTGGGTCAAATTGGCACCGTTTTGTTGTATGATTCGTTGCCATTTTAAACGTAACTTCAAAATGCCTCTCTCATAGAAGTCCTGGTCTCTATTTGCAAAAAACTCTAGTAGTCGATTTTCACAATCCTCCCTAGATTTCAATTTTTTATCATTAAAGAAATTTTGCAATGCAAGAAAAAGATGATAATCGCTTGGTGCCAAGTCCGGACTGTATGGCGGATGCATTAAAACTTCCCAACCAAGCTCCCGAAGTCTCTGGCGAGTCACTGTAGATGTGTGTGGCCTAGCGTTGTCCTGGTGACCTCTCCTGTTGGCCAATTCTGGCCGTTTCTGGTCAATCGCTATCTTCAAACGGTCCAGTTGTTGACAGTAGAGATCAGAATTTAGCGTTTGGCCATATGGAAGCAACTCATAATAAATAATCCCCTTCCAGTCCCACCAAATGCATAGCAAAACCTTCCTGGCCGTTAGTTCTAGTTTGACCACCGTTTGAGGTGCTTCACCGCTCTTTGACCACGATCATTTTCGCACAGGATTATCGATACTTTACAAGAAATCTACCAGTGTAGCCATCTACCGAAAAAATAATGGATTTTTTTTTCGCCAAACTAATATTATTCTTTTCAGGAATCAATTGCTATTTCGGTTTTGCAAGGCAACTAACTTTTATCGAATTTCAAATAAATGAAGGAATTATGCATATTGTTGTTCGCTTTCCAAATTAAAATTTAATGTCGTATACAAATTTTTCGAGAAACCTATTATACGTCCAAACCAAAAAAAGAAAAGTACAATTGGAAAATAAAAATGTATACCAAAAAAAAAAAACAACACTACACTGTTTCTTTGATTAGATCAGTTTTCAAATCATCTCTATCTATTTCGGTACATTCTTCTGACCATCTGTTAGCGTTTGCTTAGCATTTAGACTCCAATAGATATTCGTAGAGCGGTAAGAGACTAGTTAACGGGCTTAACTTCAGCACAACCCTTTTTAAATTAAAATCCTTACATCTAGTTTACAAAATTAATATAACAGGCCCCATAGAAGAGAGGAAAAAGAAAAGAATTTAAATTTTTAATACTTTTTCAAAATGCTAAGAAAAAAAAGTTCCGGTTTTGATGACAAAGCAAAATTTAGCAAAATTTAACTTAATACTTTATGAAAGAATGATTTTTTGAAACGTTTTACACATTTTACACTGAAGTGTTTTGTAATAAATAAATAAGAAAGAAAGAAAATTGAACTATTTTGATATATTTACTACACCTAATGGGTATTCCACGTTTACCCTAGGGCGAGTACACTTTTCTTCATTACTCTTTTCCTCACAAAAAAATATAGCCGCTGTAATATTAAGTTGAAGAAGAAGAAGAAGAAGAAGAAATCTACGAGATAAATGCTCTTTTGTGTGGTGAAATACATTTTAATTCTATGAATGCGCAGCCGCCATTATACGAACGCATATTAGGAATGAAAAAAAAACTACAAAAAAAAAACAAAAAAAAAAAACAAAGAAAGGAAAACGATTCTAGTACCAACGAAATTAAATTTACGATATCAAATTGGAAGGATAACAAGTGTTTAGTTATAAAACTGTTGGTCTAGCGGAAAGACATATAATCGGCGTTTTACAATGCGTGTCGAAAAAAGAATTAAAATAAGAAAGTGTCTTCATTATTAAAATATGTTACCGGTAGAGAATTCAAATCATTTAACTTAACTTAACTTAACTTAACTTAACTAATAAAAGTAAAAGTACATTAGTGTACATTAGTGTAAGATATAATTAATTAATTAAGTTGAATTGAATGAACCAAATAAAAAAGCACACAAGTTATTAACATTTACATTTACAATATATATTTTATAAGCATTTACGCTTATTTAAAAAAAAAACGCGCCATTTATCTTATATAAAATCAACAAACATACAATAATTTAAATTCGATTTAAACACCCTATACCACATTGAAAAAAGCTAATGTAGGTGTTTTTTTTTTTGCAAATTTATTTGTTTCGTTTTTTTTTTCTTTCTTTCTTTGAATAAAGCGATGGTAGTAGACTTTGTTAGATTGTGCCTTCGTTGCAAGTTTCAATTACATACATACATACATATAATATAATATAATTGTAATATAATTGTAATAGCGTTAATATGTGAGTTAAAATAAATAAGATTTCATTTAATGTTTCATTTTGATACACAATTTTCAAAACGTGATATTTTTGTATGTATCTGTGCATTCGTATATTTATTCGTATATATATTTATATAACAACAATACGGGAGCTGTCATTAAATCAGCAAAACGAAAACCGGATATGCATACAAATTATAAAATGTGTTAAAAAAAAAAAAAATCATTCAAAAAAAAAAAAAAAAAAACCACCAAAAAAACATATATAAAACGCATACGCGTTACACACACCTGCCTATAAGGCTTATTAGTCATTCTGTGCGTAAATATTCGTTTTGTTAATGCTTCAAGTATACGGTT
>KK351057.1:1812870-1823606 GCA_000671755.1 Glossina brevipalpis
TCTACCAGTGTAGCCATCTACCGAAAAAATAATGGATTTCTTTTTCCCCAAACTAATATATTGTAGGCAATTTACTGAGAAAGTTAAAGTAGCTGGAAAAATGTATGTTTTTTTTTTATGAAACTTAGCGAACATGAGTCATTAACTACTGAAGATATTAGCATGAAATTTTACAAGACCATCAGCTTAGCTTAGCTGATGCTGTTCAATTCAAGAAAAAAAAATCTCCCACTCGAGTTTATCCGAATAAACGATACATACATATATGCATATACAGAGAGATGCCAATATCTTCAGTAGTTAATGACGCACGTCCTTTAATTTTCATAAAAAAAAAAAAAAAAACATGAAATTTGTTAGCTAAGTTACCGCCACCTGTTACACTTTAAATATTTTATTAGCGACGGCCACAAATTAGTACGCTCGAACCCGAACAACAAATTATTTGTTATTTGTATGTATACATAAATATACACATAAAAAAGTATATGATTATGAAAATCATCAATTGATAAAGTATGACTACAGACAAAAACTTAATGAAATCTATGAGAGGGAAATACTCTTCTTATACTTTATCTGTCATGATCATAAAAATGCGCATTTGAAACCTTGAAAGTAAAGATTGATAGAGAAAGAACTCCCACGAAATCTAGCGTAGGTAATGAAATTAATGAAAAACACATCGGGAAATGTAGCAACGAACGATTAGCAGGTATAGCACGGGTCACGGCGTTTGGGATATTCGTAAGATTATAAGCGGAGGTTTTTTTTTGCTTAAGATAATTTAGTTTCATATCGATAATTTTTGTGCTAAGTGTTGTGAGTAATTAGTAAGTTTTACATTGAGATTCGAATCGAATATATAATATCCGAAGTAGATTAACATTAAAAGAATAATTTCTTTTAAATAATTGTAAAAACCCTTGAGATTTTAAATAAAAACGAAGCTTTTCTCGAACTAACGATGCGGACTTTGTCTGGAGGAAAAAAACACAAAAAATTATTATTATTATCATATATATTTATCCGTTTCTTTTCAGGTTCATTTCAGAATTTCAAAGTGCCTATCTATTTTCTTTATCGCAGTAACAAACATATTAAAACATTTATCTAAGTTCTAAAGATGACAAGGAACCAAAGTATTTGTTTAGCTGATTTCGTTATTTGCCAGAGTGCATTTATGATCAAAATCAACGTAATCGCGTTTATTAATCTCGAAGGTTAATTACAAACACTTATTACTGATGAAATATGGATATAGCACAAATTTTATGCTTTTGTATTTTCACGTTCCTAGCCGGTATACATGGTAAGTGTTTGATAAATATTCGAATTTTTAAAATTCAAAATAAATTTAATTTATTTAAGGCAACTTTAACGTAACGAGAATGCTTTAATATTCAAAATTTTTTTTTTTGCAAAGCAGACTTCAATAGTCAATCTTAGAAAAAAAAATTTTATACTAAATATTCGAAAGAGCATCATAAATAGAATGAATAGCTTTGATGAAATAAAATTACAAAATTTTTAGAAAAAGAGTTCGAAAGATTTTTCGTTCTTTTTTTTTTTTTTTTTTTTGTTAATAGCATTTGTTATTTTTCTCAGGTTCATAAAATTGATGGATTAAAGAAGCAGTTATGGTTTTTAGATTATATAATATATGTGGCTTTTTGAGAGCAATCTTTTGATTTTTATTTATCATCATCAGAATCGAAGTTCTACAGATAAAGCCGGATAGATATATAGTCATTGTTCAGAACCAATATTAAACGTAAAGAATATTATTTAATGTATACAGTGGGGAAGGTAACATATTCCACCACATACTAACATTTCCTTGAAAGTTTCAAGTTTGAGTCCAAGCATTATCATATCAAAAAAAAAAATCATTTTATCACGACTTTTGTCATATCGCGTTTTGTTCCTTGAGTCGATTGCATTACTTACTGTTGATAGTGTTCTTGAAAGTTTCAAGTTTGAGTCCAAGCATTATCATGTCAAAAAAAAAATCATCTTATCACGACTTTTGTCATATCGCGTTTTGTTTCTTGACTTGATGCCATAACTTACTGTTGATAGTGTTCTTGAAAGTTTCAAGTTTGAGTCCAAGCATTATCATATCAAAAAAAAAAATCATCTTATCACGACTTTTGTCATATCGCGTTTTGTTTCTTAAGTCGATTGCATTACTTACTGTTGATAGTGTTACCAAAGGGCGGTTTCGTATGGTTGTCGCTATTCATAAGATGGTGTCCTCTTTCAGGGATTTTATCGGCGATGTTCGACTAATCGTTACTTTTGACATTGGCATTTCGGATATCGTAAACGTTCCATTGCTCAGTCTTGATTCAGCTGTCATATATTTCGAAATTATCAGGCGAAGTAACGTTCCCTGCTAATAGCTTTTTTTTTTTTTCATATCGCAACGGGATAAGTGCGATGAGTTAGAGTTAAAATAGTATTTTCAGATAGAGAAATTGAGACTTTTGTTTACCGCTCTATATAGTATTTATTAAGTTCCTTTTAATTCGAAATTCTAATTTGTTAAATTAAATAATAGGTCCTTATAGTAAAGGGCAATCGAAAATAGAAATGCACTAGATTCCGCAATCGGATATCGTATAGGATACTTTTATGCTACAATTAGGCCACTTCTATTAGTAACGCAGAGGTGCCAAATAATCTTTAGGCGCGAAACGATAAAATTATGCTACAATTAGGCCACTTCTATTAGTAATGCAGAGTTGCCAAATAATCTTTAGGTGCGAAACGATAAAATTATTAGATGCGCTGCAGTTTGAAAGTTTGAAAAAATCGATCGATAGTCGTATGCATTTATCTATATGTTTGCTTATTTTTATGCCCACCACCACTGTCCGTCTCTCCGTTTGCGAAAGTTTTATGGTAAGCACTCTTCTGGTCCCAACGATGAAAATATCGGCTTCGTATTTGCAACAAAACACGGGAAGGTCTTGCATGCAGGTTGGTGTTGGTCAGATGACAAGTCCACAGTAAAACGTAAACTGAGATGATTTTTGTTTTTAATTGAAAAAAATCGGTATTTTGCTCATTGCTCATAAACCATCAGCAGATCGCTTTAGGCAAAGTACCTCACATATTGCTCAAGCTTGCCTGTAATATCTGTACAAACATGGAAAGAACTGACCATGCTTACCCCAATATAATGAGATCTTAAAAGTCTAAAGTTTTTGGAGAAAACGTTTGTAACAATAAGAAAGAAGCTTTAAAGACTCCATTAACTACTTACAATTCTCGATCAATCCGTCTCTCAGTTTGTTTATCTGTTTAATTTCTGCGGTCTTTCGCTTGTTACTCATAGATTACACAATAAAAATTTTCATGGTATTCTGTAAAAATTGAAAAAGTCTGCCACGCTCTCTCCCCCCCCCCCCCCCATTATAGAGCATCGAAATTCAATTTTCTCCGACATTTTCTTTAAGATAAAGGTGGTGGGTGGGAATATAATTTTTCCTACTAGTTCAAATTCTTTCTATGAAAAACTTATATTTATGTTATAAATAATTATTATTTATGAGTGATATGTTGTACTTATTGTATACATACATATATAAGTGTTAAGTGTTGAGACGATTGTATACTTGAGTGTGATAAGACTGGATTCTTATAAAACTTATGATGCATGATTGCGTTAAGTACGTTAACAATAATACAACATATATATATATTACGTTTTAATTTATTAAATTATTTATATAATATATATAAATTAAATTATATATATCTATATATATATATATATATTTATAAATATAGATAATAATATAGAATTTTAACACATAATAATAATAATAATTAAAACCTCATTATCTCCAATTTGCCATAAAAGTATTTAATAAGTTTTACTTGTCAACCAACTATGTAAGTTTTCCTCTACATTTCATTTCCTCTACATTTCATTTCGGGTCGATCGATATATATATTACGTTTTTGTCATCGTCAACCCTAACGATCAAAATCATTATCGCTTATTCTTTCGGAGCATACTTAATGTACATTTTATATAAGTTTGACCCCTTTGTTTTATATAAAGTGATAAAATGACGAAGCACTAATATCGACACGAAGAATACTTAAACTTTAGATATAAAGACTGGAAAAATTATGAAAATGATTGAAATATGTCTGTCATATGATATAGCTGATAAATTTAAATAAACTCTTAAAAGCGTTCGATTTATTTTTCTTCTCTTATGCTAAATAAAATGAAAAGATTGGTAAAGATATGTGAAAAGAAATGCGACCAAGGAAGAGAAGTATATTCGGCTGTGCCGAATCTGTATGGATAGGCATGGCAGTTTGTTTTTTTATGGATTCCTGTGAAAGGTTTTAATGAGCACTCTCCTTTCTTATTTGATACTGAAGCTTATTGCATATTGTAGGCATGATCGATTTGGCCCGTCGTGAAAGAACTTCCAATGTTTTTCGCAATTTTGCAGCTGATGCCTTCCTATTTTGCGGCCAGAAGACAAACGTTACGCAGATAAGCATTAATTAAGATAGACAGATGGACGGGCGGATACGTCTAGGTTAATTCCAAATTTCATTCTGATCAAGAGTATATAGACGTTGTGTAGTTTCTGAAGCATTTTATCTAAAGTAAATGATAAATGATAGGTTTCTATGTCTGATTTATGCGTATTCCTTCTACATGTCCTTCATTCCATAATTGTATGTTCAACTTGTTTAGAAAAATGTAGATAAATATACGACCTAGGTCCTTCGAATTTTTTTAAAATCATTTTCGACGAATGTAACGTATACTGTCTAAGATTAAAATGAGGAACATTACTACTCCTTACGACAGATTCTTCTGGGTCTTTTTGAAATGTTGCATTCTTTACCGTTGTTAAATTTCAGTCTTCTTCGTCGTCCAACCGATGCCACTTCTTAGTCGCAGCAAATTTATTATATGTACGAATAAACTTAGCTCTAAAGTTTCTGAAGAAGTTATAGCCTTTGTCTATTTGTAAAGGGTCATAAAATTTTATTTCTTTCGCCGTTTTGATAATGGATAGGAAGCTTCCATTTAAGAGATGATTTTGCAAATAATTTTAAATGTTTTTTTTTTTTTTTAAATTAAGCAATATTAAAATTTTTTTTACCTATTATTTTTTTAAATTTATATTACTTTATCCTAATCTTAAATTATATGAAGTAAATGAGCTATACATGGACCTAGTTTAAATTTTATATTGAGCAATAAATAATATTTCTTTATCAAGCATTCATGTTTCTGAATTCAATTAAAAGTATCGGGAACATTTTTTTTTTGTTACGCATTTAATTTCTGTCTCACGAACAGCATAAATTATGGTTGCGAAATTATAGCCGTGGAATAGAGGTATTAAAAGAAAATAGACACAGACCTAGGACAAATTTGTTCTTTACTTTTATAAAACCTTCCAACAGCTCAGTACAATTTACCAAAAGGTTTGTTGTTACAAATGCAAATAAGAAGTGTATATAATACTTAGTAAAATATGTTCTTTATATTATATTCTATAATGAAAAATTGATGTTTAGAAGTCGACGTGAAAGCGTATAAACAGTTTTCATAAACATTTTCACATATATGAAATTATTGTTCTTTCTCCCACGTACAAGCATATAAAAGTTCGCAGGCAACCCTTACAGATTTGCAGTTGATATTCTCTTTTCCTTTTTCTCTAGACATAGAAATAAATATTAAATTTCATCTAAACGAAATAGAAAACGCGAAAATATTGTAAAGAGCATTACATTTCCTATTCGGAAATACAATGTTTTTATATTTCTAATGCCTGGGTCCGTTCATCGGATCCAGGACTTCTGTCTATTTTCTACCTAATCCCATCCAGAGTTAAAACATCTTTTTTTAATCAGCATTCAAAAATAGTTTTTTAAACTAAAATATATTATAAGTCTTCCCGTCCATGTCAAATAGTTTAGTCAAATTTGAGCAATAATCGGCGTCTGGAGACCCTCAGAAGCTCGGATGATTACAGGCAATCTGTTGGCGTCATCAACTTCTTCCACTCTTCGCTAGAGTTACCTCCCTTTTGTAATACTTACCTTTCCCTATCGCGCACCGCTTATGCCAGTAACACATACAGTATTCTATGGTATAGATTTATGAACTTAGGAAAGGACAGTGTGCATCAAAACGAGGGGCTGACTTTGGTCCTTACAATATGTATATGACAACAATATTTGCGCTGGCGTAGATGGTACGGCGATTAGGGCATGTTTGTTGCATGTTGTATGCATGTCGTGTCCTTTCTTTCCGGCGATACCGCAAAATATTCTTTCCGACCATATTTGTTAATTGGTAAAGCTTTCTGCTTCGATATTTTTGGAGGATTTCGGAAGATTAATAGCTATGACTTCTCCGTTCTATATTAGTTGTTGATATAGTCCCATAACTTACATCTCGAATTGTTTTATGAATATCTCTAACCTAGGCTACTACCGCGTTTACAGCGTTCAGTTTATATCCCCCAGTTTAGTTAACGCCGTCTGTTCCTTCTGCTTCACTCGACTGAGGTATTCCTTCTTTACTGATACTGGTCTTGTGTAGCTTTTGCTACATTGCTACATTGCATCTGCGTTTATTCTACTTGTTCGGGAGTTCGCATCAGTTTTGAGTTTTTAGCGAACGGGTTGTCCACTCTGTTACTATTGAGTGATTTTGCCTGTTGATTGTAATTTTACTTGTTTCTATATTTTTTGTTATTATTGTTGCTGTTTTACTTTTTGTTTAATTGCATCGTTGTTTGTTTGCCTTGTTTATGTACGTAAGTGTTTATGGTTTGTGTTTTGTGAGTACATATTTGCGGATATGTGTACATGCTTATGTATTTAAATGGGTGCTCGTGTATATATATGTAATTATGTGCTATGTATTTGAATGTGTATCTATTATTGTTGTTATTTAAGCGGTTTCTTACGAGTTACGGTTATGGGATGTTATCGATTTTTTGTTGCGAGTCTCTTGCTTTTACTCTCCAGTGTTTGTGTCCGAGGCTGCCTATGAACTATAGTTGAGCAGTATGGTTTTTAATAAAAGATCGACTTGAAGTATGTTACACTTTTGAAAATGAAATCTATAGCAAGCTTTGATGCTTTATAACAGAAGTAACGATTTTGTTGCCCTTTTTTAAACCCATTATATAATATCAAAGAACGGAGGAGGCATACAAAGCTAAAAAAAAACAAAAAAAGAGCGAAATAAAAGAAAATTATTTTTTTCTGTTTTTGTTCCCAGCTTATGGTTTCTTGAACTTCTACTTCAATTATTGTCTTAATCGAAGTATTTTTTTCGTTTTTCTTTCTTTTTGTTTTCTTTATTTATCGCGATTAAGAACAAGTTGTCTGCTTAACTGATATCGGTCTATATATATATTTTTGTTCGGCTTACAACTAGTAATTTTAGAGATAATTTGACGAAATTTAGTATACTAGCGTGTCCTGCCTGAATCAGGGACGAACATTGTTAAAAGTAATTTTCACTGGACCATTTTTGCGACTACTTCTCAATAAGCTTTCATAGAAAAAGCAATTATTTATGTGATAAAAAAAAATACGATTTTTAATGTTTTATGATGAAAATTATTCCCAGTTGGGTTTTTGGGCACCACCCCCCCATAAACGAGTTCTCACGAAACGTAATATTTATATCACAACAAGTCGTATTTTTATTGCTTTGTGGCAGGAATATTAGAAGATTAAGATGTTTAACAGGCGGGACACCCATAAAAAAACAAGCCATTACATGGCAAAAAGGTATAATGCTTTTCACAACGTATATTTTTCACAATCGCAAACTCGCAAACTAAGACTTCTATTAGGTAAAGCTGAGTAGGGAATGTAACGGTCGAGTTTTTCCGACTACAATGTTTTGACTTGTCTCTTTCTAATTTTTGTAGAACCGGTTAAGATAGACTGTAGTTCGCATTAGTAACTTACCTTGCTTTTAACGTTATATCATTCAGAACATATATATTTAATTAAAGGATGATAGTCGGTTTAAGTCGGTTTTCACAAAACCAGTCACATCGTCGAATCACTCAAAGGACTGTTTAAACAGCTGCGTATCCAAAACGCGTACAATTTTGCGAAGTATTTACCAACGCATATAGAAATAACACATTCCTTGATTTTGTGGGCGGAAACTTTTTAGTAAAAATATGCAACATTAAAGGTAACTTATACTCACTCAATAATATAATTATAATATAAATATTTAATAAAAAAAATAAAATTTTAATTTTTAGTTTATATTTATAATTTTATATTTAAATTAGTTTAAAATATATTTGAGAGGGTATATTTTATAATTTTTATTATTATTATTTGAGCAGATATTTACTAAATTTAGTTAATTATATTAATAAATTTTGAAATGTAACATATGTAAAATAATACTATTTTTAGTTGACTTAATTGAATATATATAAATAATTTTTTATTAATTTATATAATAAAAATTATTTATAAATTAATATATAAATATTTAATAAAAAAAATAAAATTTTAATTTTTAGTTTATATTTATAATTTTATATTTAAATTAGTTTAAAATATATTTCAGAGGGTATATTTTATAATTTTTATTATTATTATTTAAGCAGGTATTTACTAAATTTAGTTAATTATATTAATAAATTTTAATTTATATATATATATATATATATATAATTTATGTAAAATAATACTATTTTTAGTTGACTTAATTGAATATATATAAATAATTTATATTAATTTATATAATAAAAATTATTTATAAATTAATATATAAATATTTAATAAAAAAAAATAAAATTTTAATTTTTAGCTTATATTTATAATTTTATATTTAAATTATAATTTATATTTAATTTAGCGAATTCAATGTTAATGCATATACAAACGACGTTAGCCGACGTTTTTCTCATCTTCACTCTTTCACGTATTCACGTTTATTGCTTTTTAATCTAGTGATTATCAAAATTTTCAAAATACAATTATATAAATCTGTTCTGACACGCACGGAAGGGAGAATGTATATACATATATTGCTATTTAAGAACAGATGGCAAACAATGACTTTAATTTATTTTTAAGAACTACTTAATTACTGCACAATTTTCAATGTTTTACAAAACACTTTCAATCTTATCTATTTGAACCGAAATAGTTGGCAAAGCGATCTCAAATTTATGATATGTCTACTAAAAATACCATCTACATATATATTATGGTATCAAGGATTTTAAACGTACTAAACCTAAAACTAAAAGTTGTTTTTAAAACGCAAAATTTGTATATTCAATATGGACATTGAAATTATTTCCCGTTACGATTATTTTCTTACATTAAACAAAACTTCCACTAAATTATTCGTATGTGTAGATTATCATTAGATGAGTCGTAAATCGTGTATATCTTTATGTTGTTATTGTTATTTTTAATAATCTTATTACATTGTTGTTGCACATTTACCGTATTGCCTGAGAAAAATAAGAAAGTATATATTATATACTGTTATCTTGGAAAAAAAAAAAAGAAAGGAAATAATTTTTAATTCTCCATTTTGTATTTTTTTTTTTTTTTTTTTGAAGAATAAAACCCGTAGCAATCGTATCATCATCATAAATATATAGAAATTATACAAAAGGCTTTTTTCCTTTGTTATGATTATTTGTGCGTAGGTGTGCGGGTCTGATTGTGTATTTGTGTGTAACGAACGCTGACAAACGTACATTTAGAAATGAGATTTGATTTTCAAATGAACCGTAAATAATCGGTAACATATGCGCGAACAACAATAACAGCAGCAGCAGCAATATGATGGTAAGAGTAAGAGTTTAAAGGGAAAGAATTATATGAAGAAAAAAAAAAAAAAAAAAAAGAAGTAATAACACAAGCTTTTGTGCATCTTGAGGCGAGTTTTGAGTACTCATCATCATCATCTTCATCTATACAAAAGTACAAGTACATGTGTGTGCTTTCCAACCTGCAAGTATGAAATGAAGATTTTTTTTTTTCTTATACATAATTACGACATTAGGATATTATTTGCTATACTATGCGAAAGAGAGAGAAAGAGAGAGAGAGAGTTTAGATGACTATTATTCAATGTTTTATTAAAATTTTGGGGAAACTGTTTAACTTGTTTACTGTACGAGTGCCCGTTGCAAAAGCGATAACAAAAATAATATACTCTGGCTGGTTTCTTAAGTTTGATTATAAGAATCTCGTATTAAAATTCCCATAAATAACTAAAAACAAAGAAAAAGAATAGAGACAAATAGAAAATTATATAGAAAATATATATAGAAAACTAATTTCATGGTTAATATACGCCAACAGAACCCAAACAAACCAAAAAGGAAAGATTATGTATAATTGAGAAAAGTGTTGTTAATGTGTTTGTGTCAAGATGCATATTCTTAAGAATTTGTTTTAGAAATCAATTCAGAGTATAATGCAAAACATAGAATTGCTACTGCTCCTAAAACTATTAACTAAATAGTTATTCTTGAAAAATATTTCATTTCTATTATGTTAAAAAATATGTGTTAATAATCGCTAATCAAAAACATATATTTCTTCGGTTCGAAAATATTAATTACATTAGTTTGGGGAAAAAGAAATCCATTATTTTTTCGGTAGATGGCTACACTGGTAGATTTCTCGTAAAGTATCGATAATCCTGTGCGAAAACGATCGTG
>KK351058.1:0-19277 GCA_000671755.1 Glossina brevipalpis
TCTAGCTGAGCAATCAGCTAAGCCAGCTTGCCAGTCAGCCGGCCAACTAGCCATTCAGCCAGCCAGGTATCCAACCAGCCAGCCAGCCATCTAGTCAGCCATCCACCCAGCCAGCCATCCAGCCATCCAGCCAACTTTAATTTAGCTACAAGTGCAATCAAGTGCAAATGTATGCAGTGTTCAACCAACGAATGCCAAAAGAAATAGCAACTATGCTAAAGAAAAAGTAGTCATTGGAAGAAGTATAAAATGGTTAGATGCATTAAAAAAAAAAAAAAGAAAAAACAGCAGCACACATGCATACACATTCACTCGATTGCAAGAGATCTCCGATGAATGCTAAAACAGTTGAGTGGCACGCTGGGCGCCAGTTGAATTGAGATTTATTGCAAAAAGCGATTGTATTCGTGTACACAAGTGTATGTCTATGTGTGTACATAAGTGTATGTATATGTGTATGTGTGTGTGTGTGTGTGTGTTTGTGTGCTCAGTGAAACTATGAATTGCAGGTGCATCTTTGTTTTAGAATTTTAAATGTGCCGCACGGCATAAGTTAAAACAACTGTAAAACAACATCAGCAACACATCGACATATTGCGATGCCATGCAATCCAATGCAAATGATTTAACGGCATCATATCATTTAGTGACTAACTCAAGCAAAAATAGGCGGCCAACTATACTGTCACTTACATATCGTACCTCATTTGCTCCATATTATTAAAAAAAAAAGTTTTTTCTTTTTCTTATTTTTCATATTTTTTTTTTTAACTCATTTTCATAAAATCATTCAGGCATTACAAGATTTTCAAAACAAAAATTTTTTCCATCTCTATCTCTAAATCTTTGAATAAACCCTTTCGTTTTTTTCATATATATTCGAATAATTTTTTTCAGCTTTGCCTTGTAACGAGACACACAACTAACTTTATAAAGATTTAAATAAATTTCCTCAGAGTTTGATGAGAATGTGCTTATGAAATAATACAAGATATGATTGTATAGTAGATATTTCATGATTTTGAGTGAATAGCGTGAATGTGGAAGAAAACGATTTAAGATTTTTAAGCGGAAAATAAACTTGTTTTTTAAGACTAATAATAAAGTTTTATTTTTTTTTTAATTAAGGGCACTCCTAGCCAATCTTGGCTTTTTCAAAACGCACTTCCTTCAACGGCTGTGTTGCGTTATGGAGGTCGTATATATTATAAAAGACATCACTTTGTTTCAGTACCTGTCAACGTGTCGGCTATACATGTCAAGGTGTCGAGAATATGTGTCAACGCGTCGACAATACGTGTCAAACATAAAACACAACGCCTTAGCGGTTAATTTTGACCGTTACGGCTTTATCTGCTTCGGTGTTGGGTCAATCGTTTATGTGGATTGCAATCGGCAATAAATTTCAAACACAAAACATGCCGCCTTAACACGGCCGCTTTCTCTTCTCCTTTAAAAAAAAATACATCGATTAACCCTTAGTGTGGACTGCATACAATACAATGTGTCCATATGTCGACAATGCGCGCCGACAATAAGTGTCAAACGCAGAATATGTCCCCATAACGGACAATCTTGACCGTTACAGATTTTTCTACTTCTTTGCAAAAAGTACATCGATCAACCGTTAGGATGGACTGCATATCAAACAACGTGTCGACATGTCGACAATATGTCTCAACAATAAGTATCAAGCATACAACACGCCGGACAATATTGAGCGTTACAGCTTTATCTACTTCTTTGCAAAAAGTGCATCTGTTAACCGTTAGCGTGGGCTGTATACAATACAATGTGTTTGCATGTCGACAATGTGCGTCGGCAATAAATTTCAAACACACAATATGCCGCCATAACGAGCAACGCCGACCGCTTTCTCTACTCCTTTAAAAAAAAAAACATCGGTTAACCGTTAGCGTGGACTGCATACAATGCAATGTGTCGATATGTCGACAATGTGCGTCGACAATAAGTGTCAAACACAGAATATGCCGCCGTAACGGACAATGTTGACCGTTACAGCTTTTTCTACTTCTTTGCAAAAAGTACATCGCTCAACCGTTAGGGTGGACTGCATACCATACAAAGTGCTGACATGTCGACAATATCTGTCGCCAATAAGTATCAAACGAGCAATACGTTGACCGTTCCAGTTTTACTGCAACTTCTGTGCAAAAAGCTCATGGGGCCACCATTTAGATGGACTGCGTAAGAAGCAAAACATTTTGTTTGTTCGGATTGTCCTATAAATCAAAGCAGCCATTTGAATTAGAATTCATCTACGTTCTTCAATTGCAGGAATTTTTAAAAATCTATAGTCGAGAAAATGATCGTGGACACAATTAGTTCCTGAGATAAGGCTCAATCTACACAGAGTCTAATCTGTACATTCTTTTTCATTTCCTTTATGTCTTGCGTCTCTGAGTTTTGTTAGAGCCCAAGCTTCACGAATTATTCTATTTACGCTGACTTCTATATTGTCGCAATTAATGAAAAATCACTGTATACGATCGTGAATTTGAGTAAAAAATTCTCAAAAAGTATCAAGCATGACCTGACCGCGACATGAATTAATGAAAATATAATCTGTACTACATGATTTGTCATTTTTCGGGGTTTGCTGATAAAGAAAGGGAAACGACGATTAGTTGCAGTTTGAATAATGAGAAAGCATTGGAAGCTTTTTAATAATAAGATAAGACTTTGTAAGGAAGTTATTAAAGAAGCGTTAGGTTGCAATAACTTGCAGTTAATTTTTAGTAATGATCTTGAAGGAGTCATGTTCCTGCGTTTTTTTGTCTTTTTAGCTGTGGCATCCAACTTTATTGGTGGTCATCAGTCCATATTGAAATTCTTCCTCCTCCGCTACGTGCACTTTTATATAAGTAGTTTAGCTTTAGTTTTAGGAATAGATAGATATCGATTCCTTTGTGCAGAGCCTTTCTAAAAAGGTTCTAACTTCTTCTAAGCTAATAGCTGCAAAAAAAAATTATCCAAGAATCAAAGTAAAAAAAAAAATCAATTGACCTGAAGTAATGTTTTTGTAGATGTGAATACCCACAGTAATTTCTTATCAACCCATTATTCAATTGCCGCCTCAATTTGCCATGTAATGCCATGTAATATAATTTCGAATATCGGAGCATTGCTAATTATAAATGACATTGATTAGCATTTCTACACCAATAATACAAGCTGTCTTAGTGGCCGAGAGTTAATGAGTTTTAAAATCTACTCTTTCTTACACAGACCGCTTCATTGCAATTATTTATGCTTCAATTACACGCAGAGAATTCGTAAACTCTTACTTTGACTCGCCAGCTTTAACGGCATAAATTGAAAAAAAATTAAAAAAAAAAAAAACAAAAAAAAATGCACCACTCATGTACACACAAGCACACACTTTACACAAATTTAAATCCTACTCTATTTTCTTCTAACGTTTTGTTAAATGACTTTCGGAAACCAGTCTTTAAGATTCTACAGATTCGTCATTTTGTTGCTCAAACAAACACAAATGCACACAAACACTCACATACAAATACAAGCATATACAATTTTGTACGCAACGGTTGTTTTCTTCAGCTACAGTTTGCATAGTGAGTTAGAGAGTTTTGGTGTTTTGCACACAAAGCTGTTATACCACCTGCCGTCTGCTGTTATCCTTTTACTTATGGTTACGATGTCTTGCTGGCGGTTTACTTATTTTCATGATGATGATGATGATGATGATGCCACCTGAACTATGTGTTACGACTCTATGATGGCGTTAATATGATTTGATGTCGATGTTATGGTTTACTTAAGACATTACCGTGACCATATTTCAATCTGTCACAAAGTGATATAATTTCTCATTTTATTTTATTTATTTGGTTTTTTTTTTTTTTGCTTCCATTTTAAATGCTAAACTATAAAAGAACACGAAACTCATTGTGACAATTAAATAAACAGGTTTTTAAAAATGGTAGATATTTCTTCTCTCTTTTACTTGCATTTACCAAAATTAATTGTTGCTGATGATGATTTATTTGTTCGTTTATGTTGAAGTTTTTATGAAAAAAAAACCCTTAATAAGTAGAAAGAAAAAACTACATTCGCTTCAAAGCGTATCTTGGATATTCAAGTAATACATTTAGGAAAACCTTAAAGCTTTCTATTTACATTGAAGCTTTTTCAGTTGGCCAATAGAGAGACTAATTTCTTAGGAAATTTTTTTAAAAAAAATATTTGCGCCATAAACTTATTTCTCCATTTGATGTAAATTAGAGACTTCGAAAATTACTTTTATAAAACTCTGTTCCAATTCTTTTCTTGCAGTTTTATATCAGCCTCGGTGTCGTATTCTCTATAAACGTAATCTGACTACTTACATTACTATATGCAGATTTATCGGAACGAGTAGTTATTCCTTTCTTTGTTGGGTTAGCATTTCCTTAGCTGATATATGAGTCAATCTTGATGATATCAATATCTTTAATAATTAAATAGTGTAGTTTTATCTAAAACAGTACTTTTTGTGATCTAAAATATTTGTAAGACCAAAAAAAGCCTTTATCGACAGTGCACTGTCGAGAAAGAGTCGAGATTACGTCGAAAATGTTAGAGAATGCTTTGATTAGAGTGATAGTAAGCAGAAACAGGTTAATGACATTTAAAATTAAAGACAAGATCGTCAACATTATCATTTGGTTGGATACAATTGAATTTTCACAATTATTTGAGCAAACGGGTTTCAAGATATTCGACAATGCATTGATTTTCCAACAATTCTTGACAATAAATTCAGTTCATATTCTACAAGTATGTTATTGTCACCTGCATGCGAGTTGAAATTACTTTCGGAACCTTTTGTCCATCTGCATATCTGCCCATCTGCAGTAAACTTGATCCGCCTGTAAAGGAATCTGTACAGTTTGTACAGTCAATGATCACATTTCTCTGAATTACAATAGTTTGAAAAACTTTACTGGTTTACTTGAAAAGAGAGAGAGAGAGAGAGAGAAAGCTTGAATTTGTTTAATATATCGTAAGCGAAATGTTATCGCTTTCTGCTAAATAATTATTCGAAAAGAAATTGGATTAAGTTCACGTCAGCTCACCCTTTACGCTCACTTCACTATATAGGATTCCCTTGCTTGAGGAGACAGAGAAAGCTTTAATTTGCTTAATATATCGTAAGCGAAATGTTATCACTTTCTGGTATATAATTATTCGAAAAGAAATTGAATTAAGTTCACGTCAGTTCATCCTTTACGTTCACTTCCCTATATACGTCTCCATTGCTTGAGGAAAGAGAAAAAGCTTGAATTTGTTTAATATATCGGAGGCCTAATACTATCACTTAATTGTAAATAATTATTCGAAAAGAAATTGAAGTAAGTTCACCCTATATAGGGCACCCACGAAAAGCATGCCTTTACATGAAAATAAAGTATAATTTGTAGAATTTTTCCACAAAAATAAATAAAAAAGGGTAGGGTATTTTATAATCGACTTTGTCCGACTTTAACGTTTTCACATCTTCCGTTTAAAAAATGTATTTGTTATAAAAGTTGAAAAGGATTGTATTTTAAACTTTTAATTAAATATTACAAAATATTTTTGTACTCAATTTATATCGGAATCAAAAAAAACGAGCAAACGGTACAATAAGTCTTGTCCCAGGGCAAAATTAATATAATAGTAACTTGAATTTAAAGTATCCAATCTGCTAAGCTCTATTTATTAATATTTTCAAAAACAAATTTTAAAAATAGAAAACTACTACAGATAGGTCACGCAAGCACACAAATACCCAAACTGTGTTATTCGTGAATGGTAATCTAAACGTTGTTGCTAATGGTCTCTAATAATAGAGAGAAAGCATCAAGCAAAAATAATATGTAAGCACATAGAAGTTTATGATACATATCTACAAGTGTTCGCGAATACTGATCTCGTATGTAAGCTTAATAATTTTTAGATCCATTAATGCTTTAAGAAATAAGCTAAAAAGAGTTTAGGAAAAGTTTTGTGAATGAAGGGAAACCTTACCTAAAAGATAGGAGGATGGATTTATATAAAAGCGGACAGACATAGGTTCATCCTTTTCTTTTGTTTCTGACAAAAAAACAATGCATACCAAGTAGTTGAAGAAATTCTTAGGTATTCTTGTTACAAGCTTTCACATTCTCCGCTTTTATTAAAAAAAAAAAGAACAACAATCAATTAATTAACTTCAAGGACATTGAAAGATATTTTGCTAAGCTTAGAAAAGTAAATAAAAATATTTTAATTAATAGAAATATTTATTCAAATATAATCATGCGTAACTTAAATAAATAATAAAAAAAAAAATTCACATAAAATACCGCAGCATGTGTAGTTCTCAAGGCTGTGCATGTACATGGATTTGAGGCTAACAGTTATTTACATCCTACGCTTACCGATAATTGTTTTTAAATAGAAGAAAACCATTTACTGTACATTATACAGACATAACAGATTATTTATGATGGAGATACAGCAAAAATTCTTTTATAAGCGCTCAGAAGTATTATCATCATTGATTCGTTGACAAATTTTATAACCGGCTCGTAAAATAAATGGATTTTTTTTTATATAAAGAATTGCGCTGTATTTTGTAATGCTTAACTATAGAGTTCAAAAAGTCTATAATGTATGTGTGTGTGTGTGTCGGTCTCTAATTAAAATTAGAGTTTTAAATCTATTTAACTATTCAATCTGGTATTTTTAGAATCATAAATTTAAACATCAGTTGTGTAAAAATAAGCTTCAAATCGTTAAAAGATTGGGCCCGCAAAGATGTAATGCATGTTTTATCGGTACAGGAAGATAAGAGTTTCTACCAAGTCCTTACCGATTGTATAAATTTTGTCGTCCTTAAGCAGCTATAATTAAAGGAGAATCCATTTGTATTACAGAGCATCATAAGTTCTCTAAAAAGTGAAAGTGAAAAGTGAAAAAGTGAACTCACAGCAGAAACCGCGCCTGTCGACCCTTTTGGTTTAAGAAGTTTTTAACAAAAGTTGTCAGAAAGCCAGGCACATTGGGTTTTGACGATCAGTACGGTTCATAACGATGCCGATATTGATTCTTCCACTTTTCTTATCAGTCTGCAACAAAATTCACCACGCTCGGGATCGTTCACCCATGCACGGGAACGTGAGCGGGGCTTAGATCGTCAGGAAACGTAAGAATTTTTTTTTGTCAAGTTTAAGAGATATGAGTTCAATTATCTAGAGGAATGCAGATTTACATTTCAAAGTTTCGTCTAGATTCAGATAAATCCCGTTGCTTGCTGTCAAGGTTCCCAGGAGTTCTCACAATAGTCGCATTTCATATACAAAAAAATAAATTATTTTACTAAACGTCCGATAAACTTATTTGAAAGTTCGCGTGACAGAGGATGTAAATGTTACATAACACAATTCAGCCTAAAAATTAACCACATATGTCTATCCGTCCGTCTAACTTATTATTTATTACAGGTCCGTAACTTAAAGCTACAGATGAAATTTAGAACTCGCGCCTGAAATTTCTAAAAAGTTAAAAAAAATCTTAAGGGAAACAGAAATGCGAAAATACAGCTATAGATAGCTTCTATAGGCTACAAGAAATACCGATAAGAAATTTGCAAATATCTAAATAAGATTTTAGACTCAGACTTAGATAGATAGATATATAGATAGGTAGATAGAGAGAGAATGGGAGAGAGAGAGAGAGAGAGAGAGAGAGAAAGACAGGAGGAAGAGAAAGAGGGAGAGAGATAGGAAGATAAAGAAAGAGAAGTGTGAAAAAGGGAGGCAGAGAGATAGATATAGAGACGGAGGCGGAGAGAAAGAGGGAGAGAGAAAGAAAAAAAGATGGAGGGTGAAGGAGGATAGAGAGAGAGAGAGAGCGAAAGAGAGAAAGAGAGAGGCAAGAGGGCGAAGAAGGGAGCGAAAGAGTGGGGGCGGAGATAGAGGAAGTGGGAAGGACAGGAAGGAAATGGAGAAATAGGGATAGAGAGAGAGGGAGAGATAGCCAAAGAGAGAAAGAGAAAGAGGCGGGCAAAGAATGGATACCGATAGAGATGGTAAAAGAATGGAGAGAGTGTGAGGGAGGGCGAAGAAAAGAGCGAAGGGGAGAGATGGAGACAGGGAGAGAAGGAGGGAAAGGAAGATAGGAGAGGGGAGGGCGGAGAAGGGAGGAAGAAAGAGGCGTAGAGAGAGAGAGAAACAGGAGACGAGAGAGTGGCGGGCGAAAAAGGGACAGAGATAGAGAGGATGACGGAGGGCGAAAAAGGGATAGAGATAGAGAGAGTGAGGGAGAGCGAAGGAGGGAGAGAGAGTGAGAGAGGACGAAAAAGGGAGGCATAGAGAGTGTGAGGGCGAAGAAGGGAGAGGAGAGGAGACCGAAGATGGGCGAAGTTAAACTTTACTTTACTTTAAACTACCTGCATGTGTTAGGTACTTGCTAAAGATGATCATTCGCAAACAATTGATTTCAGGCGAATAAGATTTTTTTCTAAATTATTATTCAGTGAATCTTATAACTGAACGATTTGAATGCTTATTATAGATTTGATAGATCGGTCATTTCATATTTAATGGCCTGATACATATATATATATATATATAACGAACAAGTTTTCTATTTTCGTTGCGTTGTTGTTGTTGTTGTTATTGTTGTTGCTGTTATTTTTGTAGCAACAGCAGTCAGAGATCCACATTTTAAAAACAATAAAATTAACTGCTCACATAAACATTGGAAAAGTGCAAAGAAAAAAAAAAAAGAAAAAAATTGTAAAGGAACAGGTGGAAAACTGTTTTCTATTGCGTTTGCTAGAGTTTACGAATAAACGGAAAACAGCAATTGTTTGTAGTTGCATTTCTCAAATGTTTTGTACGTTCGCTCTTTCTAACGTTTAGTTTTGCCTCTTTTTTAAGTACCGCTAGCCGACATTTGAAACGATGTAAATCATATTTGCCAGCAAGTTTTGCATCTGTTTTGTTCTAATGCGGTCATCGCATCTTACATTTTCAATCGCAAACGGTGGCAAACATTCGTTTGAAAATTGGTAGCTCGGACCGCACAAGGTAAAATTGTAAAGTACAAGAGAGAATAGTATACCATTGAACCTGTTGCTTGTTGCATGCAGATATTTATGTAACTCTTCGATTGTTGTGTTTTTGTTTTCTTTGTTTTTTTTAATTTTTTTTTTTTATAATAATATGCAGCACAAAGGCGGTCAGCTAACCAAGTTATTCAGTTTACTATACCAAAGATCATGGCATCCCATATTAAGATACATATATATGTATATGTATATATATGTATAGATATGTGTATGTGTATCAATGTACCCAAGTACACTGCATTCTCATCTTGTTTCTCTATAACCCACGTAGATATTATTTTCTGTTCGAATGTTTGTTGTTGGTCTGTATGGTTGATTGTACAGTTGTAAAGTACAGCTAAGCTATGCTACCGCATCTATAACAATCTTCGGTATCACCCAAAACGTTTATATGTGTTACCACATGCAATAGAAATAATATTTAAAACAAAATTCTGATTATAAATGATTCTAAACTGTATTTTACACGGTATTACAAACAAATGCAACTGCATTTTATATTAACAATAGGTGAGCAAATCAAAGCGCATTCCTTGTGCAATGCAAAAGAAAAATACAAATACACACTCACTCGGTCACGTACAAAATTTTAAAAATACCCTGAATAAATCGAACAACTAACTAAACTATATTCGTTTAAAAGACTTTTAAACACTTGTTGCATTTTATAAATCTCAATGCCTTTTTTCTTATGCCTTTTGATTCTTCTTCTTCTTATTATTATTCTTCTTCTTGTTATTATTATTATTATTCGTTTTCTTTAATATAATTTACTAGAATTTTACTGTTATACAGGGGAATAGTACTGGTTTTTGATTTAGTTTCGCTTTACACAAAAAAGAAGAAGAAAAAAATATTTTCCACCTGTGTCTGTCTGTCTCTCCGTCTGTCTGTCTGTCTGTGTTTCTTACTAGTTTCTTATTCGTTTTGTTTTTAGTTTCGTTTTTTGTTTTGATTCTTTGTCTTTGTTATGGTTGTGTGATAAGTTATTGATTGTCATGTCCACGCTTTTGCTCTTTTTCTAATTATAATTTATGTTTGTTCTACTTTTACAAGACAACAATAACCGAAAGAAATATCTCTCCAGTTAATTATTTAATGAACAGCATACATGCCACAGCGCCAATACGGTTACTGTTGCTGCTGTTGTTGTTGTGATTGTTGTTGTTGTTGTTGTTGTTATAGTTAAAAATTATTATGTCTTATTATTGCAATTAACAATTAACCGCCACTCAAGTATTGGCCGATAGCGAAGAAAACATAAAAAAAAATATTGCCACTAATTGTGACCGAATGTTAACTTGTGTGCGGATAGATAAACGCCAGTGGATAAATATTTGCAAAATAAACGTGAATTCTTGTAGTTATAAAAGACAGATTGAACCGCGTAGACAAGTCATAAGTATGTACAGTAACTATTAACTTTTCATAACTTCCTTTGGTGTTCTCCGGCACTGGTTGATTTTAAATTAAAAAAAAAAAAGAAATACTGGACTTCCTCTGAATCTTTAAAAAGTACTTATAACAAATAATTGACAACATGTCACTAATCCGATAGTGAGGTTTACTAAACATTCGTATCGCTTTAAATTTGAAACCCACCTACAATCCATTCTAACCATTATCATATCAACAGATATAGAGAACGTCTTTTGAGTTGCTAGGCAAGAAAATTTTAAAAAAAAGGAGAGATATATAGGAGGAATATGTCCGATAAGGCCCTTTTATCAAAGCCTTTCTACTTACAATCGTTCCAGTAGAAGAGGGAAACAACCGTACAAAGTGATAGATGTAATGAAATTAGCTTAGAAGTTTGCGATCCAGTTTAATAAATTTTAAATCAATTTAATCGGTTCGTGCTTCTGTTTGCCTGGCTGTCGGTCCGTTTTTCTTTCTGTCTGTCCGTCTACGAAATGTCCGGGCTAAACATTCTCCGATTCACAAAAGTTAAGATAACTGCCTGTCGGGCCGTCTTTTTATCGGTCTGTCTGTCTACGTAAAGTCCTGGGTAAGCATTCTTCGGGTCGCAAAAGTTAAGATAATTGTCTGTGGGTCCGCCTCGGTCTCTCTGTCTATCCGTTTACGTAATGTCCGAAATAAACATTCTCCAGATCGCAAAAGTTAAGATAACCGTCTGTCGGTTTCTCTTTCTCTCGATCTGTCTGCCTATGTAATGAACGAGGTAAAAATTTTCCGGGTCGCAAAAGTAAATATAACTGCCTGTCGGGACCTCTTTCTCTCGGTCTGTCTGTCCACGTAAAGTCCGGGGTAAACATTCTCCTGATCGCAAAAGTTAAGATAACTGTCTATCGGTCAGTCTAGTTCTCTCTGTCTATTTGTCTACGTAATGGCCGAAGTAAACGTTCTCCGGATCGCAAAAGTTAAGATAACTGTCTGTCGGTTCGTTTTTCTCTTGCAAAAGTGAAGTAAAAGTAACGGCTTCAAATTTGGTAAAAACGTTGGAAAATCTTGGAGCCAGAATGCTAATGAAAAGGGCCCAAATCGGCCAAAGGACACGCCTACAGTGCAACAGAAATAACATCTCTATTTCCCAGCTTTTTTGTCCCGTTACTGTAATACATAAAAAAAAATTCCCGCCTATTCCATAAAATTGGAAAAGATTAGCCACGCCCATCTAATATTGTAAAAAATCGAAATCCATTTTTTTCGACTTTTATTTTTTATAACGAAGCTGATGGATATAAAAGATTCGGTCATAATCGAATATAATTTTCTTACTTATTAGTCTAAGTGTTGTAAGCGGAATTACATGGTTTTTTTATGCCCCTTTATATACGATATTTGCAATTAAAGTTGTTGCACAAACAAGATTTATTGACTTTTTGGCTTCTAATTAGTAAATATGTACGCAAGCTTTTTAATTGATTTAATCGAAGTCAACTCGGAGCAAGCTAAGAAAAACAACATCGTTTCAATACGTAAAAGCACATAAAACAAATCTTTTCCGCTTTATCTATGCTCATAAAGAAAAGATATAATTTATTAAAATTTCTTTTTCAAGTTTTGCAAACATGTAAACTTTTTACACCCAATAAGATATACGATTGTTTTTTTAAACATCTAAGAAAGAATTTTTCTGTCTATTAGTAACATCTGGAAATACGCATTGACGAACCGGCAAAATATACTCATCATTAGTGAGAAGTTTCGAGTCAATTTAGCTAAATCAGTCACCTGCATGCTGGCGCAAAATTAAGGAGCAATAAGCTTACGCTTATTTAGCATGTAACGACTGTAAATGCTTTAAGAATTGTGAGGAAATTCATTATAGCTTCTTGCTTCCACGTAAAGTCATGCTTTTCATCGGGACACTTACAAGCAAGGGGAATGACAAAGTAAACCGATTTTATCTTTTCTTCTGAAGATCTTCTATTACTTTTCATGAAAATCATTATATATGATAAGATCGCAAAAATCATTCAAATTTAGTGTAATTAATTTTTACATTAACTTACTACTGGGCGTACAACTTAGGGGTTTTCCAATAAATAGTTTTAGCGGTATCAGGTAAGTGGAAATAAACAAACGTAGATGTACCTTAAAGAGATTTGTCAACGAAATCCCATTGCAACATTAGCTGACTTGTGGCCGCATCATAAAATTATTCTCGATTGAAAATGTTACGTTGTTTACGAGCCAACTTCCCGTCACTTGCGGGAAACTTTCCTTTTTGGTGCTTAATTCAAAAGGTGGTACTAGAAAATACTTACGACCGATTAAGCATGCTTCCGTTACGATATCCAAAGCACAATAATGCAGACTCGGCGAACCGTTAACTTGGATAATAAAGCTGTTTATCCATGCTGGTGCCTTATGATTTGTTGCAACCGAAAGGAAATATCATTAGGAAATGTTACCAACAATTATTAGGGAAATTGAGACGAAAAATGGGTGGAATATATCCAAATTTATAATTTACTGAGTTTTCAATATGAATAAATAAGGCTTCGGATAGACGGATCCGCAGACGGACGAAGGCATACGTCTGTTTTCAGCTCATCTTATACCGTAGGCATGACCTGGGACCGATTTGGACAATTTCAATACCAACCTAAGCCCAAGAACTTCCAATTTTCTGTGAAATTTGAAGCCCATATCTTGATTGTTTCTGTCAGGGCGGACAGTGGATCATGCTTAAATCGATTCTAAATTCGGCAGTAGTCGAGAATTTATATACTTAGTGTGGCACCTAAAGCGTGCTTCCGGGAACTATGAACAAAATGAAAAAATGAATATACCCTTCTTCTTTGATGGGACCCACAAAATCGAAATTTGGAACAAATAATTTCTATGTCTAATTACTATTAAAGACTCATTTGCTTCATAAAATATTAAGTCTTTTTAACGTATAAAGATCTGCCTTTTTTACGATGGCTTATATAGGGGATAGTTCAAAAAGTGGTCCCAACCCAAACAAATTTTACACAATTTATTTTATTTGCCATAAAATACTAAGTTTAAGCGATTTTTTATCCAACGATATTAGAAAATGTAAATTTTGTTACATCATAAGACCTCTTTTTAAATGGGACGTTATAGGCGATGTGATTGTAAAAACGGTCCGATCAAGTCCGATTTTAACATAGTTCAAACGGTTAAGTGGACAGACAGCCAGACAGACAGGCAGATAGATGGACAGACAGATTGACAGACAGGCATACAGATGGACAAGCAGGCAGATGAACATACAAACAGACAAATGGACAGACAGACAGCAGACAGATAGACAGACAGGAAGATAGATGGACCGACAGATCTACAGACAGACAGGCAAACAGGCAGACAGATGGACAGACAGGCATACAGATGCGCAGACAGGCAGACAGATGGACAGACAGGCAGACAAATGGATCGACAAGCAGCAGCTGTGCAGGCAAGCAAGTAGATAAATAGAGGAAACAAACTTATATAGAAAGTGGATCTATCTTAAGGCCTTTTGGGTGCTCCATACGCCCGCACAAGCTAATAGATCCTGTGCGCGGAATAAAAAAGTAACTGCCCTAATCAAATCATTGTACGCAAATATATTAATAGGAGACGTAATGTAAACAAACTTAATTTTCGTAAGTAACTGAACATTTATTCTGCACCTTTTTTAATAATGAAACAAATGGCAAATGTAACATTGTGCCTTGAAGGAAATGAAGGAAACGAAGCGAGAAAAAAAAACTTAAATTTAAATACGTATAGCACATTTTCGGTCATCTTAATCTAACAGAAGATTAGTGATTTTTAATTAGAAAATTGTGCTTCTCACACACAGCAAAGCCTACTAATTAAATATTATAACAAATTCTTGCCATTTAAAGAAAGTTTCGTTACATCATAAAACATTCCAGTATTCCTTGTTAAAAAATGCAGCCTAAAAAGCTACAGGGTACAAAGCCTACTAGTTAAAAACGAGAAGCCTAAATTAATAATAAAAAATACAAACCTCTATTCCAGCAAAAAAAGTCTATGAGATCTCTGTCAACGACTTTTATGGATGCAAAAAAAAAAAGCCTTAAAAGTAAACATATGTGTATGTGTGCACATGCAAATGAAATATTATTTTCATTCATAATGACAGTGAGAAGCACTTTTTAATAGATTTCCACAAACACAAGTCAATGCAAACAACAACAACAACAACAACAATAAACGAACGAACGAACGAACAAACGAACATAATAGTCAATTGTGACAAGAAGAACAACAATATAACAATAGAAAAACAGAAGAGGGACAAAAAACATCACAAATCAACTGCTAACATAAATATACAAATGTATTTATAAACTGACAGAAAGACAGACAGAGAGACAGAAAAACCGACAGCGAAGCAAGCAAACAAACAAGCAAACAAACATTCAGAGAGGAATGCTAAGAAGGCAAAAAAGAAAAAAGAAAAAAAAACAATATAACGTTGTGTGTGTATATGCAACATTAAACGGTTGAGTTTTTATGCAAACATATCAACACCACTTAAAGCACTCCTCGTTTTTTTTTGTTTTTTTTTTTTTCTTTATGATTTTGCGGTGCAGCCTGAAATCGTTTGGTACTCCATTGGCATTTAAGCTTGTGTGTGCACTGTTTCACAATGAAAGAAAGCGAACACAAACCACATAAAACGACGACATCGACGAGTTAGCAAGAAAACATAATAAATAAATCTAAATCGTCAAATGACTAATGGGCCTTTGATGTCAGCATTAGCGATACTTAATTCATTTTTACTTCTATATGCAATTCTTTCATATGCTTCTTGTTTTTTTTTTATTTTTATTTTTTTTTTTTTTTGTTATGAAATGAAACTCTGATTTTCCTCTCTCTGTGTCTCTATTCCACTTCGTTCCCTTAATCATAGAACGAATGCCAAGTTAATATATTTATTCATCATGAATTTTTTTTTTTTTTTTTATATAATAAATCTTCTTAACTGCTTTAAATGACGTTTAAATATGGTCACCAACACTGTGAGAAACCCTCACAAAATGTATGTACATGTGTGTGTGTGTGTGTGTTTGTTGTAGGTTGGCAATTGACACACCACAAAATAAAATAACGAACCTACGAACGAATGAACACCAACCAACGAAAACGAACGACAACCGACGAAATTCAAATTTTTTTTTTTATTTTTATTTTTTATTTTTTTTTTTTATAAATATTGCTTTTAAAGGATTTTTACTTGCTACGCTCTCTAAAGGTAATTTTAATTAAACACAAGTGCCCTTTTTTTCGGGTAAAAGATAATTGCCTGGCATCATATAATAGTAGAAGGGGAGTGGAAGAGGCGGGAGAGGGGGGGAGTAGAAGGTGAGTGCAGTATAGCGATAGAAAGCATTCCAACTTCAAGGTTCTTTAAATAAATTATTTAGTAAAACAACACTCAATTTTGCATATTTCAGTTAAAGTAAATAGAAAAAAAAAAAAAAAAAAAAAAAAAAAAAAAAGAGCAAAGAAAATAAAATAAAACTATAGACGCGACGTAACATAGCATTCAGTTTTTGATCAACACCGCGCTATCCCCATCCGCAGCCATCCTTTCAATCACACAATGAACACAACAGTTGTTGTCACTGCACCGGCTTTCAGTTCTAAAATTTATTCATTCAGTTGAACATGTAACAACACATTGACGGCAACACATGTATGTCCGTATGTGCCTTTTTTCGCTTATAGCATATATATATATATATATATATGTACGTATATATTTTTTTACATACTTATCTACAAGCATTTCTTCATATGTGCTTGGTTCTCCATGTTCTCCATGGCATATGTGAATAAAAACAAAAATAAAAAAAAAAACAATAAAAAAAAAGAGAAAAAAGTTTCACTTGTGTGTAGAGTTTGGTAAAAAATTCAAAATCTAATTTCACACCAGAAATTTATCAAAGTCAATTCGATTTTCCACGCTTAGTTGTGTTATACTGCGTTTTGTATATCATACATATATATATATATATATATATATACATATACCTATGCATATACACTTATACGTAAATATGTATGGTTGTATTTTAATGCAATTGGAACAACCGGTAGGATTATTTTCCTGCTTTTTATCCTCTTCTTCTTCTTTTTATTTTACTATTTCATTTTTGCGCTTTATTCATTCACTCAAATACAACCAACGCCAAGTATTCATCTATTGTTGTTGTACCAGATTTATATACAAAAAAAAAAAAAAAACAGAAAAGAGTCAAGAAAGATTTTAAAGTTGGTTATATGCGAATTTTCTTAATGCTTTTCAATTATAAGAGCTTCGAATAGAGTAAACTTTGAGTCCAAATCGGAAGTAAAGAAAAAGTAAATTTTTATTCTCTTCTTATTTTTTTCTTCAAAGAAGCGGTAGCTTTGTGTAATTTTAAACTCAAAGGCAATTAACCCAGTTCTTACTCTAACGTTCTTACTTTGGTAGTCCAGGCAGAAATCAATTTCAAAGATATTGCCGTTATTTCAATAGAAAATAACCAGAGATTTAAAAAAGCTTTTTGGAAATTTTTCAATTCTCTATCTAGAAATAGAAATAGATATGTCTCTAAATGGCATTTTCGCCAGAATGTTGCCTATTTAGTTGAGCCTACAGGAAAATGATTATTTTCATCAAGGGGTGCAATCATAAAATATTATAAATCTTCATACTTCTCTACGTCATGGCTTCAAGAGATGTAATATTAACATACGATTTTCAACTTTCTCGGCATCATTGCAGTTAACGTGTAGAGATTTAAAAAAAATTTTTTTCTAAATTATTCTATTCTCTAAGTACAAATATAGAAATAAGTCTCTAAATAAGTCTGGGCATTTCCACCAGAATCTTGACTATTTACGAAAAAATTATTATTTCCATCAAGGGGTGTAATCATAAAATAAATTTTCCTATTTCTCTACATCATGGAAGGTGACATGTAGTATTTTCATATCCTGGGTAGAGATTCAAAAAAGTTTTAAGCAAATTTTTCAATTCTCTATGTACAAAAATTGAAATAAGTCTCTAAACAAGTTTGGTAACTTCCACCAGAATCCTGTCTATTTAGTTGAACCCACGAAGGGATAATTATTGTCATCAAGAGATGTAATAACATCATACAATTTTCAACTTACTCGAAATAACAGCAGGTAACGTGTAGAGAATTAAAAAAGCTTTTTGGAAATTGTTCAATTCTCTACGTACAAAAATAGAAATGAGTCTCTAAACAACTCTAGGCATTTTCACCAGGCTCTTGACTATTTAGTTTGTTAGTTCATTAAGGGATCCAAATCCTTTTTCATATTTCTCTACATCATGGCAGGCAACATGTAATATTTCAATATCAATCTTTTCCATATATCTCATTCGATTATGAAACGTATAGTTGAACAGATGTTAAATAATTCCATACGGAATCTTAAGGTTTAGCATCTTTACGTTAAGAATTCTAATATCAAACTTTCCTATTTCTATTTTCATTTGTATAAATACCGTAATAATCTCGGGAAACTAGCAAACGGATAATCAATCCTTTCCAAATTTTATGATTTTTCATAACTAAAATTATACGTTTGCTTATAACAAACGATATGATGAAACTACGATGCCATTACCATTTCGTTTAGAATCTAAAAAAAAAAAAAAACGGAAAAATTATTTTTGATGTTATGCATTTAGAATGAGTATGAGTTTCAAGTCCAATCTGATGAACCTTGCATAGAAATTGATGCTCTTAAAACATAATATATTTAAACAATGTTTTTCATATACTTTCAATGTAGCGCCTTTAGAATTAAAAAAGGAAATAGCTTTTCATAAAAGTGCAACTTTATCGAATTGTTTTCCAAAAAAAGGGAAAAAACATTTCATGAAATTTTTGGTAAAAGTAAAAAAGCGATCACAATTTTTTTAAAGGACTTTACAAAAAAAAATTTGTAAATTTTTAGAGGAAAAGTTTAAGAGAATTCGCTAAACGAACGTTTTGTTCTATTTTCGCTTAAGAAACTTTTAATAAATTAAATAAAGGTTTCCTTTTTTTTCTGTCATATCTAAATTGGCTATAGACATTAGAAATGAAGTTTGCCGTATTTTTAAAAGGGAATCTTCTGAATTGCTTCAAAATGTATTTCTGTGGTGATCTTCATATTACCAGGAAACAAAGGCAAATGAATAGCCAGACAAGTAAATGTGGCGAACAGACCATAAACTCGCTAAGTGAAGGCAAAGTAAGTGCATCTCCAAACAAATCTTTTGGATATGAAATTAACCCTTTGACGCCCTTGACTATATACGTGGTCATTTAATTCCTGACAATTACAATCACTATCTTTAATAAAAAGAACAAAAATTTGGTATGAACTTCGATTTACTGTAGAATACAGTTCTCTTAACAAGAAAAATACAAAATCTTATGGTTTGGCTGCGTTAACAACGATGAATAATTAGGAATATCAAGAGGTTAAATGAAAATTTATAAAAAGTTTCTTTCTCTCTCCTTCCATGCCGCACCCTCTCTCCCTGTCCCACCCTCTCTCTCTCCTTGTCCCACCTTCTCCCTTCCTCCTTCCATCTCTCTCCCTTCCTCGTTCTCTATTTCCCTCTACATTGTTCTCTCTCTTCCTCGCTCGCTTTCCTTTCACCTAATTTTCTCCCTCTGCCTCGTTCTCT
>KK351058.1:28761-38954 GCA_000671755.1 Glossina brevipalpis
ATTTTTTTTATTCTCAGTACAAACCTGGTAAGTAAAATTGAATTATTGAATTGTCTCTTAAAATGAGCGCTTAAGTAGTCAAAAATGATATCCAAAGGGCTTTCTAGGAACTCGAATACTTTATATAGATCAAAAATTCGACTTTTTCCAGTGAAACTACTCTTTAAAATTATTTAAAACTTTAAGGAAGTTTTTCTCCAAATCAATAATTTTTCGAGATGGCCGCACTACTAAATGGCTTACTAAACGACCCATTTCCTTCTTAATACGATTCACTCGCTAGTGTTGATTGTAGCTTCTTAATACCATCCTATAATGAAATAATAAGATTCGTTAATTAAACATTTTGTGTTAGGATAGGTGCGCTTTAACGGATTTTAGGGCCTATTTTTAACAAGTTGTTTACTGGATCCATATTTTTTTTCTAAATACTTGTGGATCATAATTTCCTACTCGCGAGATAACTTTATCTCTTAAATTACTTATAACTTCTCGCTTGATTTATGCTTTAATACTTTCTAACGAATAAAAGAGCACCAGCAGTGTTTTTGCTTGAAGTGGCGTTTCAATGATATATGGTACGACTAAAACTATGAATATTTTTTTTTATCCGCAAATTACGTGTATTTGCTAAATCGCATACAAATCGTAGCTCGTGTCGGCTCTCTAATGAGGGTTTACCAGACTAATCATATTTTTTTTTTTTATAACAAACAAGCAACATTTTTCAAATAACTTAACACGATAACAAATATATGCTTTTTTCTTATACATATATAAGGAGCCTAATAAGAAGTAAAACTAACTAGTTGTATGTAACATTGTAGCATGAAATTTCTTAAACATCAAGATGTTTGATAATCGGTAAGTAGTCATCCGTATGTAGAATTTAGCACAATGCAGACTACCAATGTATTGATTCTATCGCAAGTTTTGTTTAATATTTGTTAAGGAAATATTTTCATGTTCGAACTATATGTATGTATATGAATTTCCTTATTCAAGACCATATATCGGTTTCATGTTACTTTTGCTATTTCGTTTATGACAGTTAAGAATATTTTATCCAATAAAGCGTATTTGTTGAATTCTTTGTTACCGTTAGTTAAATGAACTAAACCAAATTAGTCTATTTCCTAGTCTGTCCGTCAATTCTAGATGCAATAGCTTAAAATTAACAAATAAAAATGTTAAAGTCAGGTCAGACTGACGATTGGAATACTCTAGACTATTTTGCTTAATATAAATTTTCGTTTATTTTCATTTAAAAATACTAAGAATGTCAGAGAATGCTTTTCATAGAAGCTCTTACTTAGTCCAAATTTAGCAAATGTAACGTTTCTGTCGAAGACCTTCTTATTCTCACTCACTCATAAGAATGATGAATACTACATCAGAGAAAACAAAGGTTTTTGATCTTCAAAAGTTATCGATTGTTTCTTAATATCACGTTTAGGCTCAATAGAATCGTTTCAGAAAGTACGTTTTATACAAACCCGTCGCACGATATTAATTCCTCTCAGAGTTCGACTGATGCTAGTAAATACTGTTTCTAAAATTTGACAATCTCGTAACGTCAAGAAACTTTTGATGTACAGACAAAGAAAGAAGAAGAATACATTTGGGATTTAGAAGAAAATTCTGAATTAAAGTATTGAATTGTAATTTCGAACAGAAATTATCTTTTTATACAATAATTTCTGGCGAGCTCCTCAAGTCAAATCGTTTGGCGATCACCACACACATCTTTTCAAGAAAAAAGATTTTCAAGAAGTTTGACAATCGGACCGATGAAGCCGAGTTGAAAAATGTAAGTCAATTTTATTAGTTTTTGAACTTAAGAATAAAAAAGTAAGAAAGGAATTGGAATTCTCGAAAAAGAGTAGGAATGTAAATGTATTTTTACTTAACTAAATGAACTGCAAAAAAACAGGACATCGATTTCTATCGGCTATTTGCGTAAAGAAACGAAGGTCTATCTGAGATAAGCAAAGAGCTCTTACCACTGTCTGGTAAATTTGAAGAGTACAAGGCAATGTTTGAGTGGCAAAGCTAATTGAAATGTTCAGGAAAGAAACAAAAATAATGGATCCACATGTAGCTTGTGGCTTGTGGTCCTTGGGCCTAAACCTTACATAAATCCGATCCTTCTGCCCATCTTCATTAGACTTCATTCCTACGAATTGCCCTCTTATTTATTGAAAGGAATACGCTCCTATCTTAGTCAGAGATCGCTTAGATTTCTGTTTAACTCCTTCACCACTAATGAATTTCCCGTAACGTCAGGTTTAGCTTAAAATAGCGCCCTAAAAATCTTTCTATTTGTCCTACACATCCATGATCTCCCACAAACGATTAAGTTAAGTTATGCCTGAAAGTAAATTGATAATATTAAGCTGTTTTCTTCCTTCAATTTGAATATATATTCCTGCCGCCTACGTGGCTGGCTACATGGGATGCTCGTATAATCTTGTAGTATTATTTAAACCTTAAAAAATGCAAGAAACTTTTATTCTCAAGAAGGAAGATAGTTTCTATTCAGTATTTCATTGATTGAAAAGATTTGGGTTCTGGTATACATGGGGTGGTATTGATATGTAAGCGGTGGTATTGGACCAAAGCCAGCCTCTGTTTTAATTTGCATATAGAGCTCATTGTAAATAATGTTAAGTCAGAGGTAGGCTTTATGAAAAGATAGTGGAGAGTTTGAAGAGATATATATTAACTGAACCGATCATGATTTCGGTATGAAGTGGTAATGTTGTGATTATTTCGGGAAGTGATTCCTTAAAAGGGTAAAGTGTGAAGCGTGAATAGTTTGTTTTTTCATTATTCAGTATGTTTTCATTTTTTTATATTTATTGTCATAAAAAGAGAGAATTGCATGGTGTTGGGGTTGAAGATCCGCCCAGTGAGCAACTCATCCCAAATGAAACTCCAAAAAGTCTGTCATGTCGTTTATCTTCCTACAGGTGTTATGTCAATTCAATAGAATCAGTTCAGATAGAATTTTTGCTTTTTTACCTTTAGGTATTTGGGCTGGGATCCACGAATGTCTTTCTTACCTTATAGAACTAGATTGTTGTTGTTAGGTTTTCCATCGCTAGAGAAACCAAGGTTTAGCTAAGATATGTCCTTCTTAGTCAAGTTGATTAATAGTAGTCTTGAATCGCTTCTCTATTTTTTTGAGAGAGATAAACTTTTATGTTCCAAATCGTTTTTCCAGAAACTTTATTTTCATAAATACTATATAGATATAGTGATTTAGATATATATAGATATATAGTATATATATAGATATAGTGATGAGTTTTTCACAATTTGTATAAAGTCCTTTGCAAAAATCTAAAATAAATAAAAAATAAAAGAAATAAAATAAAAAACCTAAAAATATCTAAAAGTTAAACTTAATGTAGGACCCCGCAAATACTATGTTCGCCTCGATACACGTGCACTTGCCTAGATCGTATCTAAGTTAGTTTTTAATTAATTTTTTTGAAGCATCGTATTATTGAACTTAATATGTTAACTGTTAGGGATTGCCAAGGTTTCAAATTTTTGCATCGACTTAAGGGGTTTAAGGGTTCGCATTGAGCTCGACTATGAAGGCAACTCTGTCTTAACAGGGTTCGCGCTTTTTTTTCTCTCGCTCGTTACATGGATTATATTCTTGTTATTTTTGGTATTTTAAAAATTAAGTCCGAATATTTTTTTACTTTTAAAAGATTGCTTTAGTCCGCTCTTAATTATATTGCAGCTAAATATCTTATATGTAAATAAATAAATAAATATAATTAGGATCGATTAGAAAGTACGTTAAAAAAAAATTTCTAAAAATTGGAGAATTAATGGGGAGACATTTAAAGAATTTAATATTATCTGCTCTTGTTTTCTAAATGCAATTAATTATATAAAAATATTATATTAAAATACTCTAGAGTAGAGACATATGTAAGCATTTGAGTGAACATCATATATTGGTTTGTTTGTTTTTTTTTCTTCAAGTATAGAGGGATTTAATAATATTTTTTTCTTTAAAAAAATTTATCTTGCACGTGCAATAAGAAAAATCCCAATTAATTAACATTGACAACGTTGAACGACGGATGGCGTCCTAGTGTGCAACATATATATATATATATATATGTATATATAGGAGAGTAATAAAAAAGAGCGAAAGAGGAAAAAAAAACGCAGCAGCAGGTTGAGTATTAAAATATTTAATACTACTTTCGAAAATGACGACATGTCGACACTAATGAAAGAAAAGCTCCTTAAATAAAAATCCATAACTTGTTGCATAAAAGTAATTCCGTGTATATAGGTATTCGCACGTAGGTATATAAAAGATGTTTGTTTGCGTTAAGTTTTGTTGTTGTTAGGGGCAGAAAAGACAAGAGACGCGAATCATCCTCTTTGTACATGTTGTAACATGTTTTAAGCCTTAATAGTATACCATCATTGACGGTCATTGCATTAACGGTTTCTTTTTTTTTTGTTTTGTTATTGGAAAACATAAATAGATGATCAAAATCGTATTGGATCATTATGTGAAAAAATCAGGTTTTCAAATATATATAGTACTTTTTATTATTATTATTATTATTGTTATTATTATTATTACTACTATTGTACACTAGCGCTTAGAGTAGCTCATCGTTCTCTAACAACCAACCCAGTACACACACACAGTACACACATATATATCTTGCTTAAAAGCTATGATGATGACATGGTATGAGAACTGAAATGAATGGAATGGAATGAAAAGTACCGTAATGTGTTAGGTTTTATTTACCCGCAAATGAGTTAAATGTTTATTTCTTTCAGTTATAATATATTGAGTAACTTGTGTGCTATAAGCAAAAGCAAATGATCACTTCAAACCATTTTACTGCAAATAAGATAATTTCTCTTCTTCTTCTTTCTCGTTCTTTTTTTTTTTTGTTTTCTTCTCATGATTGTTGCTACCGGTTGCTATTAGTCTAAATGTTGGGTGGTAAACGAAATAACATGCTCTGCTCAGATGTCAGATGATTTTCTGTTTAATAGGCAAAGCAAGAAAGAAAAAATGCTTCTATTATATCTTCATAATAGTAAATGTATAATTTTCTTAAAAAAAAAAAAAAATAAAAAATTTTATATAGTGATATTGCAGTGTTAAGTAAATATATGTAATTATATATATAAATATAAATATCTATGTATATATAATAAATATATATATATAAATATATATATATATCACGTCTCATAACGATGCTTTATATTATATAACGTGTGACCGCGCTCCTTAATTCTTATAATTTCCAGCTACACACGGAGGCATTCTTCTATTTTAAAATTTTCTTTTTAAAATATACAAGTATTCGTCAGAGATTCCACCTGTTGCTTAGATCGAAATGTCAAGAAAATTACACTAGAAAGGTGAAAACTGACAAATAGACTCAAATCAATGTGTACAAGCAGGTCTAGAAAATGCTGACTGGCATAACTCAATCGAAAAAATGTAATGTTGCTGTATCAAAATCAAGAAATTTTATACTTTTGTATTTAAAAAACTTCAATGTGTCAGGAAATAACGTTCTGCAAATGATTTTGCAAGTTTTCTGAAATCTACTAAAGATTTAACAGGCAATCAGCTGCGACCAATTAACGCGAATGCGACAACAATTAACGAAAAGTCAAATGAGTTAAAAGATATGTAAGATTTTCTCACAGATTGGAAAGGAAAAGAAAGATGATGGTTATTAAATAATCACCACCCAGACAATGTTGCAAAAGAGTAACTTAGCAGCCCTCCTAAGAAGCTGTGGCTTTATTGAAAGGTCATCTTCCTTTCTGTTTTCTTTCGTTTATATTTTTAAGATTTGCTTGTATATCAGGTGTGTAAATATGAAATGAGGATATGAGGGCATACATATCTGAAGTTTTTTTTTTTTTATAGAATGTGAACGTCTATAAGCAATAATCCAACCATACAGACGAAAAAGATACATTTTCTCTACCAACGATCGATAAAAATTGGAGTCATTTTTGCATCGTATTCATACTAAAAAAGAAAAGTGAATTTATTTTAAGAGTCACAAGCTCGAAAATTCATGAGTTGATACAGCGAGTGAGTGAGAGCGACTAGCTTTGACAGGAAGATGATTTCGTGTTTTTAGTAGGACCAGAAGACGTGATTAATCCGTATTTCAAATCGTCGCTATTCTTATCCTACTATTTCTCATTTATTTTCTTTTATAAAGTGCCAAAAATTATACTGTGTTTCCAAGTAAAAGCATACTTTTTTAGGAGTCCTTATATGGAAGGGAACCTACAGGGGAAGCTGACGTGATCCAAATTTAATTTTCCTCTCAAAAATTTTTTTATTCTTCTACTATTTCTGCCATAAAATACTGAAAGTTGAACTTTTTTGCCTTATAGGTAGTGGCGTCCCCAAACATAAATCTACCTGGTCCAAATTTGGTGCAATTAATTTTTTTGTCACATTTCTATCATAAACTCATTTGTATAATAAAATAATAAAAAGTAGATCGTCCTACCATGTAAATGCTTATTTTTCATAGGAACCGGTATAGGAGAGGTGGTTCAAAAAATGGTCCGATTTGATTCGAACATTTTTCATATTTCTTGTGCATAAAACACTACTATCTTCTACCGAAAAATTTTAGAAATCGCTACTTTTCTCAAATGGATCATTATTGTGAATAGAGATTCGGAAAAGTGGTCCGTTCGAATCTATTTTCAATAGAGTTCGTCTTTAGCCAGAACAAGACAGTACAACAAATTTTGTCCAAATTTTTAAAAAAAATAGCAAACATATAAAGTTCGATGAATTCACAGTGGACAGTTATACAACAGACGGGTGGATAGATAAACTTGAATCGAGTCATAAGATGATTCAAGAAAAGCTGGATCGATATCAAGTCCTTTCTAGGCTCAGATACATGGACATAAACTTAAGAAGTGGACAGTCAATAGGCAGGAAGACGGACAGACAAGCTTGAAACGAATCAATAAATGACCCTAAATCGACGGGTATAATAAAAAAAAATGGATCTACCCTATCCGGTCTCAGCTCTTTCTAGGTTTACATGCATTCGCATAAACTTAATAAATGGGCAGTCATCAGGCAGACAGACGGACCGAAAAAGCTTCAAATGAGTCATGTAATAATTCAACAAAAGATGTATCCATTTTAAACCCTTTCTAGGTTTACATTAATGGGCATAAACTTAATAAATAAACAGTCATCGGACAGACGGACGGACAAGTTTGAAAGGAGTCATCAAATGATTCTAAGTCGATCGGTTTAATAAGAGGTCGATCTATCCTATCCTATCTACGATCTTTCTAGTTTTATATACATCCGCATAAACGTAATAAATGGGCAGTCTTCAGACGGACAAATGGACAGAAGAACTTGAAACGAATCATGAAATGATTCAATAAAAGGTGTATCCATTTTAAACCCTCTTCTAGGTTTACATACATGGGCATAAATTTATTAAATAGACACTAATCGGACAGACAAGCTTGAAAGGAGTCATAAAATGATTCAAAATCGATCGGCTTAATAAGAGGTCGATGTATTCTATCCTATCTAAGCTCTTTCTAGATATACGTACATTCGCATAAACCTGATACAGCCTGTGCCAAGCAAGTAAAGCATTCGATTTGCTTCCTGTTTTTCTTAGTAGAAGAAAAGTTTCCTGAGTACAACTTAACTACCTGTTCAATAGAGTTTGAATTTAATTTTCGGAAAATTTTTCATTTATATCTCTAGAAACAAAATTTCAAGCTGCTAAGGAATAGCTGGAATTAAAAGTTAATTTTTAGAAAATTTTTAATTTGTTGATCTAGAATCAAGATTGTAGGCTACAGTGGAACTAACCAAAACGGTCAAGTTAAACTTGCTGTGTTCGTTGCTGTTTAATTTCCCAAAAAATCCGACAAAATTTTTGTTATATACTTTAAGACCCAAGGGGCAAGACAAACATTAGCAAATTTTCTTTTTTTTTTTATATATATAAATTTATATAAATTTATATATTTATATATTTATATAATGATTCCCGCTTTAATGATTTAACGCCTTAAGAAAAGTTCAACATTTAAAATATTCGAAGAACACATTTCGAAACATATACTTTCTAAAAATTATTTAAATCATATCCTTAAAAAAAGAAAAAAGAAAAGGTTGTTCCTCTATATAACGTTTACCAATATTATGCTGTATTAAAAGTCAATGAAGCGTAATAAAGCACAAAAAAGCCGACCGATAAAAAATGAAAAAAAAAAAAAGGAATCAGAAGACAGTAAAATGAAATTTACGCTTAAAGTAAAATAACAATCAACTCCTCCCCCCAAATAAAAATAAAAAATTTGCTTAGAAAAGAAAAAGGCTATCGAAAAGTAATTCATTCAATCAAACACAAATCAACATATTCACAGGCACTTACATATATATATATATATATATACAAAATCAATTTACCTACAAAAACGAAACGAAACGAAAGAAAGAAAGAACCAACGGTGTACACAAAGTGAAAAAGACTGAACACAAAAAAAAAAAAAAATAAAAAATAAATAACAAACAAGGTACTAGAGAAACCTGCTCCCATTTCCTAAAGTTCATAGCTTATCTATTCAATAGACATTCATACATATATGCAGACGGTGCACTCAAGATGCATACAATGGAACAATAAAAAATCGTGTTTGTTAAATTAAGCCCAACAGACACAATTCTGCTCTTTTTATGTGTGTAATACATATGGACATAGAAAGAAATATAAATATATAAATATATATCTACCTATACATGTACATATACATACATGTATACATGTATATATAGATGTATATATAAATATGCATATAAACTTACGGCTCACCATGTGGGCTGTTTACAAACCAGTGATTACAGGCAAATCCTAAAGCTTGTCAACGGAGGCTGAGCGTACATACTTGCATATATATATATATATATATATAAAAATATATATGTATGTATATATATATGTATACATGCAAGCAATGTTGCCTTTACCACTATAAGTGCTGTCACTACCACAACTATGACTACTATTACCACTACTACTATTAGTACTACTACTACTACTACCACTACTACTATCACTATTAATATTAGTTGAGTGGCGGCGGTCGTTACAAACTGAAGCGAATCTACCGCAACAACAACAACAACAACAAAAAAACAAGCAAGCATCCTGCTAATTCCATACGTATATAATAGGCCTGTGATTAGTTAGGGAAAGATAGGTTGCGTGGCAGGTTCTTTTGTTTAGCTATGCACACACATTCATATAATGTTTTCCTTTCTTTTTGCATCTCTCTCTCGATATTACATTCTAAGCTACCAAGCCAAGGTCTTTTTATTTAATTCAAAGTGTAGATTGCTGTTACTTTGTTTTTAATGTTGTTGTCGTTGTTGTTGTTGTTGCTATTACTCTTTGCCATTTTTATCACAGAAAGATCACTTCACTTCCTAGAGCAACTTGGTTCAAAAAAAAGAAATTAAATAAATAACTAAACTATGTTCACAGGCACAGACATACACTACTTGCAATTTTGTGCAACTACTGCAAGCACATAAAAATGTAAACATATTAGTTAGTCTAAAAACTATTAAGCTTAATAAGAAACAAAAGCATTTTTCAATGAATTCAATCATAATCGTTTGAAGGGTTCATAATTTTTCGCCAATGAAATATATACATATATATATATATATATATATACATATATATATACATATATATATACATATATATACAAATAAATATTTTTTTTCAATGAATTGAATCATAATCATTTGAAGGCTTAATATTTTTTCGCCAATGAAATTTGTTTATGTGTATATGATATATGTATATATATACGCGTATGTGTGTGCATATCCATGAAATATTTTTTCAATGAATTGAATTATAATTAATTGAAGGCTTAATATTTTTTCGCCAATGAAATTTGTACATAAATATATATATATATATATACATATATATATATATATATACAAATAAATATTTTTTTTCAATGAATTGAATCATAATCATTTGAAGGCTTAATATTTTTTCGCCAATGAAATTTGTTTATGTGTATATGATATATGTATATATATATATATATATGTATATATATATATATATATTTATGTA
>KK351058.1:62699-79398 GCA_000671755.1 Glossina brevipalpis
TAAATAAAATAAATAAAATAAATTAAATAAATTAAATAAATAAAATAAATAAAATAAATAGAATAAATAAAGTAAACCAATCAAGTATTTAATACGAAAAAGTCCCGACCCGACATCATTTGTTGAGACGGCTCTTCATACTTTTTATACAATTACTTACCAGTGAAATTCAAAGATTCGCCACCAAGGTCTTTATTTATTTATTTACATATGATATTCAGCTACAATATAATAACAGTCGAATTAAGTAAACTTTTAAAAATAAACTCGTATGCTAAACATTAGAACTTAACTTTTAAAGTACAACAAATAAAAAAAGAGTAAAAAGAATAAAATCCATTTATAAATAAACAAGTGAGAGAAAAAAAAGATAAAAAAGCATCTACACTTCCAGCACAGAGATACATTCATAGCCAAGCTGGAAGTGGACCCCTAAATATAAGCAAATAAACAAAAATTTTGGCAAACGATAGTAGTGAACATATTTAGTTCACTTCTCATATCAATCTTGAGAAGCTCTATAGGTTAAAATTTGGTTTAAATATGACATAGGCAAGGTTTTATGTATTAAAGAGGGCTAACTTAACAGTATTTATAGAGTCCAATATTGTGATTAAAATATAGCTTTAGATATCATTTCGCTTTCCTGAAACGTTTTGAAGAGCCTATTTCTTATATCTGCATTGACTGAGTTGTATAGAAGTAAAGTTTCTAGAAGAAGTATTACTTCATCTCTCTCTCCTAATAAAGCTGGTGAGTCTATAACACGATTAATTAACTTAACTAAGAAGGAGATATTTAAGACATACTTGGAAAGGCTACCACAAGTAACATAAAGTAGTAGATGGATCGCAACCAACTCACTTCTTAGGGATGAAAAGCGCGAATTGCTTCTGATCTGAATCTATTGACTAAAGGTGACACCTGAAAGAAAGGGACCACATGACAGAAACTTATTAAAATATTGATCTTACCCAACTCATCTAAAACCCTTTTATAAAGTAACTTCTATAACTCTCTTTGTTATGATTCTTTAAATGAGTTGTTACTGCTTTTATAAATCTTTTGTCTCTAAGTTCTAATCTTAATGAGAGAGGAATTAGAATGCAAATTAGGATGGATACCTTGTGAATGGATAGAGGAAAGTATAATTCGATATTACAAACAGACTTGCAAAGTCGATCAGCACCTACTGTCTATTGGTAGAAGTATTAACCTAAAATATGCATGCAGGCAGATACATTAAATTGAACTATATGTAAAGCGTAAAGCTCTACTTTTTAGACAAATATTAAAGAAGTTTTTCAAAGGTGTCTTCAAATAGACAAATATTTAAATATTCTAATAAAACTTAGCTTTTTTAGATGATAACTAATGATATATATGCTTTATTAGTCTCTCAACGGAAATTAAGATATAAAAAGAAACTTATTAAGGAACATTGTGTCCTTTATTTCTTATTATATCTGGGAAATTCTTCAAAACTTGTAGGGACACAGTTGCCAGAATGTTGCAAAGATGTTGCCAGAAACCTTAGAAGATCTTGCGAGAAACTCGTAAAGATGTTACGAGAAACTGTAGAAGAGGTTGATAGAAACTTGTGCAGATGCTGTTAGAAACTTGTGAAGATGTTGCAAAAACTCGTGAAGATGTTGCGAGAAACTTGTACAGATGTTGCTAGAAACTTGTGAAGATGTTGCGATAAACTTTAGAAGATGTCGAGAGAAACTTTAGGAAACGTTGCGAGAAACTTATACAGATTTTGCTAGAAACTAGTGAAGATGTTGCAAGAAACTTGTGAAGATGTCTTCTCGAAACACTTCTTCTTTCTTTGATATCCCAAATTACTTGAACCTTTTTCATGCTTTATGCCTGTAAACACAAGGAAGTTAGGCTTACATGTTTGGGGGACAAAAAAAACTCAAACAAACTGTGCCCGGCTTCATGGTGTTCGTTTACGTTGCTTTCCATATGTTGGACTATGTGGGAATATAAACGCGACTCCATTGTGTTTACAGTCTAAGCGCTGTATCCTTAAGGCAGCTCCAAAGAGGAAAATTCAGCTACATAAACCTATCAAGCCAATGCGTATCATAAGATGTGATAGCTCATCCATAAAATAACTCCTAGATTAAACGCATACTTTTTTTTTTGATTATCTGATATATTTTTTTTTAGAATTCGATGTTTTTTTGTACTTCAATATGACCATGCGATCAGTTGAATTTGGAACACCCTGTGTGTGTTAGGATGTTCTTGTTTAACTACATATATAGAGCAAATGTTTTATTTCGGTTACGCAGTAATGAAAATATTATCTTTCCACAGGCATAGATAGCTACGCTTAGCAGCATACTAAATACCAAAAACAAAAACAAATATGTTTATACAATGTCCACAAACTACTAGAAAGAATAGTGCGTTAAAAAGCAGAGCATAAACACATACGCATAAGCATGTACAAGAAAACATACACAATAACCGAAAATTTTTGTGCCCTCAATTTTTGTAAGTTTACTTGGTTGGTATACAAAATTCTGCGAATTTATTATTAAATTGTTCAATTTTTTTAACACATGTGTGTTCATATGTGTTTGTTTGCATAGAACAATTTTATTCAGATTTTCTAATTGCTTGGAAAGAAAAAAAAAATTTGTTTAACAATTAATTATTTACACTTCTTGCCAACAAAAGCCCCCATAGGTGGAAATTTTTTCTATTCATTTTATTTTAGTTTATTTTTATTTATTTTTCTTTTTTTTTTTAGTTTTTTATTTTTTGTGTTTTATTTTTTGTTCTTTCTTCTACTCTTTATTTTTTCTTTTTTTTCTTTTTTTTTTTTTTTGTATAGAAAAATCTCTTGCAACATATAATGTTTTTTTTTCTCTTTTTTTTTACTTTTCGCCATCACGTCGTGGCATATACGTTAGCTTCCGAAAGATTGCAAGCATTACGTCAAACGACCTTGCCTTGGCTCTCATTCGTGTATACACGAGTATAATAAACGCGTATAAAAAACAGTAATAATAAGAAAATATTTGAGTCGTGTTTATCGTGAAAACTTAAAAAAAAGAGAATTTGGATAGTATTTAAGAGAGAAATCACGCGCGCGTTCATAGAATTTTCATGCATTACGAATTTTTATGAATAAATGAATAATAGCATCATAAACAATTTCTTTAATTGATTTTGCGCGGTTAACAATCGAATGATTAGAATAAACTATATTCGGAATATCTTTAACTTTGTCAATATTATGGCTTCTCACTTCTCACTTATTTCTCAAGCCTACATTTTGGGCTAATTATGAGTGTTTCAAACCAATATCATATACTTTTATATAAGTGATTTTTGCATTATTGATATAATATGAAATAACAATTTATAAAAATATATTATTCATTCAGTAAGACAATAGATATACCGTTTTTGCGTAGCAAATGTGTTTAAGTTTCCCTTTTATAAAAGACCCATTTTAAAGAACGACAACGACTGTTCACTCAAATTTATTACCCAGGTTTGTCAGTAAAAACAATTTTTTATTTACTACGTATGATTTATGTTTATATAAGGGATATCCGCTCATATATATGTCATGAGAACGTGAAAAAGAATTCAGCAGCAATTTCCAGAATAGAAACAACTATCTACGAGAAAAGAGTATGTTTGCTCGTAGTTCTTAAGTTCATATAATTCATCTTAATTTTCATTTCATTTTCATTTTATTAAGTAGCTATGAAGCCTAAAGAGCTATGAGCTTGTTACACAGATGCAATTCATCTGTATATGAAATTAAAAAACATTTTTTTAAGTGATTTTTCAAGTAACCCGGTTAAATTCCTGTAATAAATTCTTGGCTTCAGATTTTATTTCATTTCTTGAATGTTCCACCAATTTATCAAAATCCAAAGCGTATGTATTAAGGCTAATTAATTGTTGATTATCCGAGAGAAGTGTCTTACGGTAAATTACGTCAAGATCGTTATCAGTTTACATACAGCAGCGGTTATTGAATTTAGTTGACCAGTGTTGCTACATTGCTTTCTCTCTATCTCTCTCTCTCTCTCTCTCTCGCTCTCTCTCTCTCTATTGTTCTCTCCCTCCCTCTCTCGCCCTCCCTTTTTCTCTCTCTCTCTCTCTTCCCCCCCTCTCTCTCTCTCTCTCTCTCTCTCTCTTTCTCTCTCTCTCTCTCTTTCTCTCTATCTCTTTCTCTCTCTCTTTCTCTCTCTGTCTCTCTCTCTCTCTCTTTCTTTCTTTCTTTTTCTCTCTCTCTTTCTTTCTTTCTTTTTCTCTCTCTCTTTCCCTCTCTCTCAGTAGAGTAAATTTTTTGAAAAATTGAAATTAAATTAATTATAGTCGGCCTAGCCTGACCTTCAAATTTCCTACCCCATTTTGGCTAATACAGCTCTTCCCTTACTTTCGTGAGAAAATACGAAAAATTATAAATACATCATGATGTTGTCCAGTAGACCCACGTGATCCAAATTTGTTAATTAGAGACTCATTTTCATCAAATAATATTAAAAATTGGACCTTTTTCCCACGAACATATGACAACACTTATAAAAAGCGATCTTCAAAATACAAGACGATTGGGATCGAAATTCACTATTGTTAATTTTTATGTTAAATTTTTATTACGGATCAATTTTCATCGTAAAATATTAAAGATCAGTCCCTTTGTCATACAAAGGCTTGCTTTTCCTTATACGAGCTGGGATTCAAGAAATAGACCTAAGTAATCTGAATCTATTGCAGTTAATTTTTATGCCAAATTATAATTATGGACCAATTTTCATCGTGAAATATAAAAAACTAATGCTTGTTATCAGATAAACCAATATATAGGGGGCTCCAAAAAATTGAGCTCGAAAAAATTGAGCCAATTGGTTCAAATTTAATACATATATTTTTTTATGATTCTTATCAATATAAAAAATTTGATCTATTTTTCAAAAAGAGGTTAATTTTCATAGGAAAAGTGATATGGTAAGTGGTTCAAAAAATAGCCCTATGCGGTCCAAATTTTCCACGTTTACTTCATATAACAAAATACTAGTTTCTGTCAATTTTGGTAAGATAAAAACTTTTTCAAATGGAACGTTATATATAAAGAATAGTTCTAAAATTGGTCTGATCGAAAACGCTTTGAATGGTGTTCATTTTGACAAGTCAATAGAATAAATTTCGTCAAAATATCCCAAAAATTGCAAACTTTAACGTAAATAAAAGAATGCATGGATAGACATAAGACGGACTGTCGGACAGACAGGCTGAAGTAGATTCAAAAAATAATTCTGAATCGATCGGTATAATAAACAGGAACAGGAAGAAGACATGGACAAATATTAGATAGAGAAGCATACTTAAATAGACTAAGAAAATGATTTTGCGTGGATCGGTATAAAATATCATTATCTCTGACTGACATCATTATATCTGATATTAGATTTAAAATATTTTAAATCTATTATCTACAATCTTTTGCAATGCAACTATTCAAACTGTTAAGTACGATTAATGAGAACCTTAAATGGAAAAATTCTCTTTAATTCCAGGATTTTGCGAATATTTTACAAACCTACACTATATATGTATGCATGATATGTTTCGGTTATGGCATTAACACTTGCTTAATAAATTATCTGTCAAGTAAAGAGTATTGTATACACGACCCAGATCTGTTACAATTTTAGAATCTTTATTATTTTCATTTTTACATTTTTGACAAAATTTATTATCATCAGCGCAAGAAGAATTTTTAACTTTAACAACAACAACAAACTCTATGTATATAGTAAATAAGCACATGAGTGCAAAATAAGCGATAAAGTCATGAAAGGAATAAAAATATATACGGTAAACGCTAACAGCTCAGTTAACATAACGGTAAGAATAACATTTGGGTCTCTGGTGATGGCAACAAACGATGTTATAGACAATTTCGGGCAAATAAATAGACCTTACAATAAAAACAAACTATACTCGCGCATACCTATATATGCATATATATATGCGCATATATATAAATAAATCTCCAAAGTGTTTTACTCATACTATTAAAAAAAAAACACACACACAAGTTTATCTCGATCCCTCAATTCGCATATCGCATTAAGGTACGTACACATAAATGAGAATATGTTACTGACTCACTCTCAAATCTTTTCATATATGAGATTACCAACAAAAGCAAGTTTTTTTCGTTTTTTTTTTTTGTTTTCTCAGAGAAGCAAAGAAAGCAATGAGAGAGAGCAAAGATCAGATGCATATTAACGGCAATCTTTTAACGAATACAAATATTACACTTGTACGCGAGTATGAAGATTAGTGGGAAAGCTTTTAGAGCTTATAATATATAAAATAATAATTCGTTTTTGCACGTTTTCTTTTATAAAACTGAGTAAATTTTGGTGTGGCCAGTTGAAATGTACGTATATATGCGCTCACATAATATATATATTAATATATTATGTGAGCATAATTTTTTTACAGATTTTCATACATATATGTGTATGTGTATGTTGATATATGGAAAAATATGTGGATATTTTTGTGTATTTGCTACTATTGCCGCGTTTACTTATTAATATGGTTGGTTGTTTTATACGGTTACACATATGCACGAATACGAAGAAGAATTTGCGAACTTTTTTTTTTTTCTTTTTGTTGTTTGCTGTTTTATAAGATTCATAAGTGAGCTGCCGTCTGTGGATTACTAGTTGACCGATGGCCGTTTTGTATGTTAGAGATAAGTCAAAGATTCTCTATAGCACGCATTAGAAATACTCACAAACGGTATGACTTACTCCAAGCAAAAAAGGGAGAGCACAGCAACAAAAATCTTCAGGTTTTCATGATTTTTTTTCTTTTCTTTTCTTTTCTTTTGGATTTTTGTTTTTGTTATTGCAACGATCGTAGAGAATATTTATATGGTATGTGTGCGTTTTTTTTTTTTGCAAGGTTTTGGTTTGTACTTGATTATGGCAAGCAACATGTGGCATATGTTTCTAACAACAATCATCTTAATGGTTGTTGGTTAGAAGTGGAAGTTGCGGCCTTAACTGATTGTATGTTTTGCAGTTAGAACCTGTACCACAAACCATAAAACTCCGCATAGAACCTGATTCTTTTGGACCATACTCGCAAACTTTTCTTTCTTTTTGATGACGATGATGACAATGTATATGAGAATATATGCATGTATGTATGTATATATGTATGTATGTATGTGCTGCCCAGATATGCTTATGTGTTGGCAATTTCTTTCTAACGCTGCAACGTTAACATAGACGCGGGAAACGGACTACTGCGGCTGCTGCAAATTTTAGCTGTATGCAACGGCTATATTGCAACGGCACCTCCTGGTGGCTGGTTCATTAGTGCATTCGTAAATGTATATGTTTAAGTATGTATATATATGTATATACGTATATATATATATATATATATGTATATGTATATAACCGAATATCATGTTGTTGTTGTTGTCTTCTTTATATCTTAAGCAATTGAAGAACATTGCGTTTGTCTTGTCTGGTTTTGTTTCATTTTTTTTCTTTTTTTCCTTAAAAAATTGTTTCTATGTTGTTGCTGCTGTTGTTGTGGCTGTAGTTATTGAAGTGCTCATATCTAATGCCTTAGACTTTTAGTATTATTTTCAACATTTGCAATGAACACTCGCTAAAAACAACTGCAACCGCAACGTTGTGGCACGCGAATATCACGGAAAACCTGCAACACAAACGCCGAATTGTGCAATTCTAACAAAAGCAACACCAAAACAAACAAACAATTTTTCTTTTCTTTTTTTTTTCTTACGGTTACTGCTTCTGTTCCGACAGATCATCATTGGAAGATCACCGAAAACTGACGTTTTTTTAATTATAAAAAAAAAAAAATGAAAAGAAAATAACTTCATGCGTATATCAATCATATAAGATACACACATACACCTAAACCGTTAACCGTTAAACATCATTTTTAAAAGAAAAACAAGTGCAATACACATATAAAAATATAAAACAAAAAAAAATTAAGTTTGACTTTGAAAATGAAAACTCCAAATAAATCTTTTGCTCTACACACACATTTAGTGTAATTTGAAATTCTGTATAAAAAAAAAAAAAAATTGTTTGGAAAATAGTTGAAAAAAAAAAACAAAAATTTTCTCGTCCTATAAAAAGTATTAAATACAATGGCTGGATTGCATGAAATTGCAAACAATTAATTCTTTAAACGAATGCTTCACAATAGTGTTTAGTGCAAATGTGTGCAAATTAATCAAATGGAAAACCAATTGACTTTTGCTTAAATTCTCTGGAAAATGTTCTACCAAAAGGAAATGTTTTTATATAACATTTTAGTAATTGCTGTGCTTCATATGGTTTTGTACCTTTTTTCTTTTGTCAAAAACTTTTTCAAACATTAAAGAATTAAATTGATTTTAAAGTGAAGTGATTTTAAAGATAAATTAAAAAATGTAAAAAAAAATAAATAAATAAAAGGCATTCGGTTTGAGAGGAACGCTTACAAAATACTTTAAGTGTAGACCATGCATTGTCATAAAAGCTCTTTCTAATAAAATGAGTTAGCGACAAGAATTAGTGGGAATTAGTGAGAATTTCAGGACACTCCATCTACAATTGAATTATTAGGATTCGCTTAAAAAACTTATAAGTTCTTCCACATTAAAGCCGGTAAGGCTCTAAGTTGATTTAGCTATTTCTCTACACAAGTCTTTCTTTCGGTTCTTCAAACATTCTTAGTCATAATCATCAAAAGGCAGCGTGGCATGGTATGCCGTACGATCCAGCTCGTTTATGAGCATCACAAAGTTTCATTTTAATAAAAATTGAAAGACAAGAAAATTTAGTAATAAGTAAAAGATTCTTAAAGCGATTCGGTTATGTCCGCCGTGCATCTTTGCTTATAGGTAGTAAATGTAATTTATTTTTGATTAGAATGAAATCTGAAGTTGCTTAACTGTAAACTAAACGTTAGCTAACTGTTTTTAAGAAATTTTTTTGTTTGGTTAGAAGTTTGAAATTCTAGACAAAGTAAATGGCGACATTTTCTTCACATTGTCGACATTAAGTTCTACTACTACTTTCAAAAATCGAATTTGCTATAAAAAATGTGGTTTTAAATATCGAAAGATTTAAAAGAGAAATAAATTGCTCTGAGGAATTTATATTTCCTTTTAAAAAAATAGTTCCGAAATCTCATTTTATACATAAACATTCTATTCTATACACATACCTTCTATACTTATACCTTCCATACAAACACATTCTATACATCCACATTCTATACGTATGTATTCTATACATACAGATTATATACATATACGAAGACATATCTCTTCTAACTTGTGTCTAAAATACCTATGACATCTGTAACGGAATATCTAGAGCTGTGGTTGATGCTGAGAGCTTACCGGCGGTTCGTCCCAAAATAATTTTTTTAGAAAAGAGCATTGATTTCTTGGTATTTTGTTTTACTTCATGTAATTTTTATTGTCTAATAGGATCTGTTAGGATTTACAAAGAGTTCGCACGATCCTATATAGGTTTCCGCTACTTGTGTAATTTACCACTCGCTTAGAGGGTTTACAAAATCGTGATGTCTTTCCTTACAAGGGAAAAAGAAAAATTATATAAAAATTAAACAAGTGATAAATAATAAAGTATATGGGTCTAGGTAATACCGTTTAATGAAACAGCCCTAATAATATTTAGTTCAATCTTAAAATTTTTCCAGAGCTATTAACCGTCACTTTTCTGTAATATGAAGCAAAATACATTAAATTAAACTGTGTCTTCAAGTTCTTTTTCTTAAGATATTTAGTATATATAATCTAGGGTGTTGAATTAAGAACAGATAAACAGATAAACTCGAATCTGTTACACTTTACTATAAGATAACAGAAATGACTTAACTTATCTGCTTCTAAAATATTTATATATATATATATCACATATATAATTATAATATATCACACATATATAATTATAATATATCATATATATACCATATATTTAACATATATTTACATATCTGAACAAAATTACAATTTGATTTAAACGAAAAGAAATAAGACTTTTCACGTGGATATCTGCAAAGTATTTCGAAGAGTATGATAAGCCTTTGAAAAATTTATGCGATAATAAGGGTAAAGAAGAACATAGAAAATAAAGTTTTCTTGTTTATTTATCACTTCATCTAATTTACTTAAAAATGTAAATGAAATATTTTCAATTTCTTAATCTTAATTCTCGGTTGTTGACTACACCAGATGACAGCGATTAGAGTCAAATTGACTCTGAAAATTATTTTCATTCTCCATAAGTCAATTTTATTGAATCTCTGATAAAGAGATTCTAGATGTCAGATCATATAATATTGCCTCTAGAATTACCCTTCGAGGTCGAATATAAATATATCTTTAGATAGGCCTTTAATTGGTCTAAACTTTGGAACTTCGCGCACTAAGCTTTCAACCTTTTTGTACAAATAAAATAAATTCTGTAAAAAATTCAAAATGCTATCAAATTAAAGTAGAAATATATTTGAGACAACTTTTAAATATCATTAGAAGAACTTAAAAGTAAAAAGGAAAAGTATCCTTAAGATTTTAAAAGATCCCGGGGCTTTACATACTTATTTACTAGGTACTAGGTATTGCCTCAAGCTACTGCAGATATAGAAATTAGATATTTTTTTACCAATTGTCGTAGAGTCCGTTTGCTCGATCGAGAAAAATCGTTCTTTGGGAAAATATCTATGGGAAATTTCAGCTCAGATATTCTTAGTGATTTATAATTTAAGAGAACTTCTTTTGAAATCTCTCTATATCTTATTTTATTATATGAAATTAGACTTAGAACAAATATAAGCATAAAATTTCAATTTTCTATGTCACTTTGTTAATCTACAAGTTTCAATAAAGAGAACTAAAGTCAAAAGGCTCAGAACTTCTATTCAGAACCTTACTCTAGTCAAATACGTAGTAAATATTATAAATAGAATCTACAAAGGGTAGTCACAAAAGCAGTAGGCTTCCATCACTTGTTAATCTACGAGTTTCAACGAAGAGGATTGCAGTCAAAGGTTCAAAATCTTGATCTCCTCAAGTAAATAATAAATATTATAAATAAGAGCTGTAAAGGGAGTCATAAAGAAAATAAGTTTCCATTACTCTTTAATATACAAGTTTCAACCAACCAAGAGGATTAAAGTCAAAAAGTTCGAAGCAGAATCTTACTCTACTCAAGTACTTAGTAAATATTATAAATAGAATCTATAAAGGGAATCATAAAGGCAGAAAATTTCCCATACTTGTTAGGCTACGAGTTTCAAACAAGAGGACTAATGTGAAAAGGGTCAAAATCTTGATCTAATCTACTATATATAATAAATATTATAAATGGAATCTATAAGGGGAGTTACAAAAGCAGTAGGAATCTACCACTTGTTAATCTACGAGTTTCAATCAAAAGAATTGAAATCAATAGGTTCAGATTTTTGATGCAAAATCTTACCCTAATTAATTACAAGTTGCAAAGGCGATACGCTTCCATTTATATAGTGAATATAAAACCTAATAGCTTTTCTTCAGCTTATACCCTTTGTGTTCTAATCTATTCATTTTATATCATAGAATAATAAGGGATTAAAAGATCTATATCTATTTATATATATATAACCATATGGTTGCATTTGGAATCCCTACAAAAAGTCTACATTATGTAGACATTAATAGGGTACCATTTTAAACGAGCTTCTCGATGAAACTGATGATGAAACTTAGAGCTTAAAACATCAAATAATTTATTTAAAAATCATGACATTTATCAGTTACTAAGTCTTACGCAGTATATATACGTATATATATGTTGAAGTATTATTTAATTTTTATTATACAATCACATTTAATTAATAGAACGTGCCTAGAAGCTACTTATGCTTCCTTTTAAGGATTTCGGCTCTAAAACATTTGTGTATTTGATGTTTTTAATGTTTTTTTTTTTTGCTTTTTTTATTGTTTTTTTTTTTTTTTTACATAACTCAATTATAAACCGGCTCCGGTCACAATGTAACCGAATATATGTGATCATAAGCACCCAAAGCAAAAAAGCCACGTGAAATCTAAAACTTGCAAACAATTGAAATTGTAAAGAAAACATATACAAACTACACTGGAAACAACTGCGTTTCGGTTTTTTTACAAATTCCAAGGAAACGAATTTCTAAAACAACAAAATTTCAACACATGATATACAATTGCAAACGCAAAGCAAAGAAAAAAAAAACAAAGTTTATGCAAAATAAAAAAAATAAAAACAAAACAAAAAACTCAACAGCAACAAAAGTGGTAAACACAAGTTTATAGCAAAAAAAAAAAACAAAACAAAAACAAAAAAAGAAGAGCTAAACTTTCATCAAATTCTAAAGAATACGAAATAATATCATTACGACGCGACGGTAACGTTGTCGCTTTTATATAGAATGCACAACATATAAATGTACATATGTAAGAACACATGTAGTTATAAATGAATTGGTATTGAAAGGAATTGAAAACAGATATAGCGAGAGAGCGTAAACGTAAAAGGGGAACAAATTAACATTAATGTATAGATGTCTGGTACACAAACTCCAAAATTTTGAAACACGAAAAAAGAACTTACATTCATTTAAAACGATACATATATACACACACACACAAACACACACACATATGCATATATACATACATGTATATATATATATATATATATATATATATATATATGTACATGCATACGAACACATGCTGAGTGAAGAGACAAAGATCCCAACCAGACGGTGATCGTCTAAAAAAGAACAAATGCGAAAAAGGCGCGTCTTGAAAAATTCATTTCGAAATGAAAGAAAAAACTGAATATCGGCCAAAGAAGGAAAGAAAGGCAACGAAGCGAGAGACAGTAGGTTAGCAGGCAAAATACTTAAGCATTTTTTTTTTCATATAATATATATATATATATATACATATATATGTATATAAATGTATGTCTGCATGTCCGTCCTTCTGGTTTTTATATGTCTGCTGTATTTTTACAATACTGGTTATAGAAGTTTTCGTAAATGAACAAAAAACCAAAAAAAAAAAACAAAAACAGAAGAAAACAAAAAAAAAAACAAAGTAAGAAACAACCAAAATTTATAATAAAAAGAATTAAAACTTGAAAACGAAACCTTCTCGGCTTATGACAGACATGTCGGAACACACGCTAAGAATTGTTAATGAGAAAAAAAAAAACATTAAAAGAAGACAAAAAGTATTTCACATTTGTATAAGAAAAGAATAACTTATTAAAAAGCACATGGAAAACTTCAGCAGTCAAACCTTTTTTTAATGAACTTTTCTTCAAAAATGTCTCTATATAAACGAGAAGTTCCTTTCAAGGTGTTTGAAATCTACTTTTTGATGTGATAACTCATCATTTTTATCCTTAAAGATAAGACAAAAAAGATTTCACTGTAAGTTGAGTTAAGTTAAGTATTTGGAACATCCTTGGTATGTGAAGGCAATTAAGCAAAAACGATTAAGAATATAAAAGAAGAATTCAGATTTTTTGAATATTCATTTATTCACTTAGTCGTTGCAAAGATTTTTTTATGAATAGTAAGCATCATTTCGCAACTAAATTGTATCAAATTTTAGAAAGTTTTTCATTACTATATTTTTCTATCTGTTTTTTTTGTTAGCTCCTTAAGAACGTATATTTCTTTTCCATCGCAATTTTCTTAAAAGGTTTGAGAGGTCTAACAGAATCTAACACATCAATAAATCGAAATCTTTGTCTAAGAAAAAATATATCGATAAGTGAAGGGGTTTCCAATAGGTATTTTTAGATATTAAAAAGAACTTTAAAATTTTGATATGTTTATCCAGATTTCATACGTGAGAACTGTACGTAGAAGTTTCTGATTTCGTGAATCATATGAAGACAAAACTTTATTAGTTTTCTATTTCAATTAATTAATTTTGATTTAAGAATTTTCAGGTTAAGAAAGGGTTCACTGTTTATAAATTATATAAATACGAAATATGATTGTGGTATGTGACTTCTCTTCTTCTTTTTCATGCAGTTAAGTAAGAAAATGATAATAAAAATATTTTTCAATTTAACTTTAAGAACTTCTGTGGCCTCTTTTGGTTTTCTTTGCCTTTTTGTCTTTGACTTCTTTAAGTTTAAATTTGGTCCATCAGTTTGGTAAGGATAAGAAATTGAAGTTAAATAAAAAACCAAAAAATAATGTCAACGCTATCAAAAAGAATCAATCAAATTTTGAAAAAAAAGGGAAAAAAATTAAATAAATTTTGGCCAAGAAGTATAAAAATCAGTCAAATAGATCGGATACATATTGAAAAAAAATTATTAAAATAAATCAAACAAAACGAGTAGATTTTGAAAAAAAAAATTAAATAAATTTCGCTCAGAAAGTACTAAAATTTTGAAAAAAAAAAAACAAATTTCGCCCAGGACGTACTAAAATAAATCGGATAGATTTTGAAAAAAAAATTTTTTTTTCTCTCGGAAAGTATCGAAGTCAATTAATTAGATCGAATAGATTTTGAAAAAAATAAATAAATTTCGCTCAGAAAGTATTAAAATCGAATCGAATAAATTTTGAAAAATAATTAAACAATTTTCATCCAGGAAGTACCAAAATCGGATAAATTTTGAAACAAAAAATGAAATTAATTTCCTCTACCTGCAAAAGTATTAAAATCAATCAAGTAGATCAGGTAAATATTGAAAAAAAAATCAACTCGAAATCAACAAAAATGTTGAAAACAAAATTAAATAAATTTCGTCCAGAAAATACCAAGATCAAACAAATAGATCGGATAAATGTTGAAAGAAAAAAATTAAATAAATTGAAAAAATAAATTTCTGATCGGATAAGATATTAAAAAAAAACTACATAAATTTCGCTCAGAAAATATCAAAATCGGATAAATTTTGAAAAAGTAAATTTCGCCTAGAAAATACAAACAGCAACGACATCGGATAACTTAAAAAAAAAAATTATATAAATTTCAAAAATAAATAAAAATATATTTCAGATGGGATAGATTTTAGGGGAAAAATAGATTGCGTTCAGAAGGTATCAAAATCAATCAAATAGATCGGATAAGAATTGAAAAAAGAAATAAATTAAATCATATTCACTCAGAAATGATCAAAATCAAGCGAATAAATCGGGGTAAATTTTCTAATATACATTAAATAAATCCATCAAATAAATGGGATAAATTTCGGCCAGAACCTATCAAGATCGGATAAATATTGAAAAACACAGAAAAAATTTTGCCCAGAAAGTATTAAAATCAATCAAATAGATCGCGAACAGATTTTGAAGAAAAAATTTATTTAACTTTTGTCTAGAAAGTAAAGCAATAAAATTTTGATAGTCGATAGTTTTTCAAGTTCTTAAAAAATATTTAAATTTTGATCGAACAAATTTTGAAATAAGCACTACTTTGCCTATATACTACTATTTCTGTCTACTCATTAGATATGTATCATATACCCTGATTCATATCGTTTTTTCTCTACATCCCATATTATTTTTACCTTTAGCTACATTTTGATTAAAATTTGAAGACTTCTTCTAAGGTAATTATGGCTACAATCTCAAAGCAAAATTTTCGTTGTTTGGCAAATTTGAGAGGCTTTTTTTCACCAATCGCTTTAACAATTAAAACTTTAAGTTTACGTTTTAAATACTAAAAAAAAAACTATTAGAGAATCCCCGAAAAAGAGATGCCCAACCGATTGAAAGTTTCTGATTTAAAGTATATACAAATATTTATTTTTATTAAATTAAAAAAATTTTTTTTTATTAAAATTTTTTTTTTTTTTATTAAATTTAATTTTTTTTTTATACTTCTTTTAATTTTCACTTTTGCTTTCAACAGCGAGAGTGAAAGCTTGTGATCTTCTTCTACGTTTTTTTTTTGAAACTTTTTCAGTCAAATGAGGATTTTTTTAAAATTAGGGTCTACGTATAAACTTCGGACCTTCTCCGTGATATTTCAAATTTGAAGACTCTCAGTTAAAATATTCATTCATTCTTTTCAAATTTTGTGTAAAAAAAAGTGTACGTCAGACAATGGCAAACAACTTTTTTTTTTATTTAACTAAGAATTATCTAAAAATAAATAAACATCTTTTTTTTCGATTTATAGATTTAAGCAAAAATTAGACCAGTGAGAGATAAGGCCTCCTACATATCCAGTCAGATGATAAGCACTTATAGTTTGATGAGTTGTTGTTTGCTTTGGTTTATAGATCTAAGTAAGGATTAGAGACCAGTGAGAGGTAAAATCTATATATATATTCACTAAGATGATTAGCACTTATAGTCTGATGAGTTGTTCTTCTTTGAAAAAACAAAAATCTTTATATGCAGAATTAAAAAAAGAAAAAAAAATTAAATTTTATTTGATGAAATAGATATCAGTTGTGTTCTATATTTGTCGCATTACTTAAGAGCAGAGTAATCAAATTGATTCTTTCGCAGTTTAACTATTGATATGCAATCATTATTTCTCCACACATATATATAAAAAATTACCTGTTGATTATGATGATGCCTCGCCGCGCATATGAAGGAAGGAATGAAGAAAAAAAAATTTTTTTTT
>KK351058.1:80300-101796 GCA_000671755.1 Glossina brevipalpis
ATCATAAACAGAAACAAAAAATTTTCTTTTTTTTTATCATAGTTACGCATTGAATTGAATTGTGTTACAACGATGTTTTTTCTTTCTTTATTTTTTTTATTTATTTTTTCTTTATTTTATTTATTTACAATAATATAAATGAAACACAAAAACAAAAAAATACTTACAAACTTTCAAAGAATAAAAATTGAAAACCATTTTTTGAATACTTTGTCAACATTTATTGCCTGCCTATCGGTTGACAATAAATAAAAAAATTAAACACAAAAAAAAAAAATTGAAATATTTCGTCATAACAATTTCAAGAAAAAAGAAAAAAGAAAAAAAAAGGATAAAATACATACGCTTTGAATATTATTTTAAAGTGCCTGGATTATAAGTTTCATTCGAAAGCGGCTCCGATGATCTGATTGTGCGGCATCGAATTTACTTTATGAAGACCATAAAGATGACAAGGTATGTAAGTTTACTTTCCTGAATTTTGTAAAATAAGTAATAATCCCATTAAAAAGGAAGGAAAGCTTGTGAGAAAGTTTTTCTATTAAACAATTTGTTGACTTCGGAAATTTTGATACTTGCAGCCACTTTTTTTGGTTATTTAGGAAGCAAATAAAATATGAAATTTTCTGAACTTAGAAATCGAAGAAAAGGAGTAAGAAACTCTACCGATATTCCTTGGTGTCTTTTAAAATCTAATATGGGAAATTTGCTTTCTTTCTAAACGTATGGTTTTCTCGGTTTCTTATAAGATCTAACTTGCAAAAGTTGCTTTTTTTTCTAAATGCATGCCTTCGGGAATTTTTATCGTTGGAACCGTTTTTGATTACTTAACGAACAACTAAAACTTAAAAGTTTCCAAATTTATAAATAGAAGAAAAGTGCTAAAAAGCTCTATCTATTCCTGGGCCTATTATAAGATCTAACCTGCAAAATTTGCTTTCTTTCTAAACGGGAGTTTTTATCCTTAGAGCCACCTTTGATTCCTTAATGAACAACTAAAAATTGAAAGTTTCCAAATTTATAATTAGAAGAAAAGGACTAAAAAGTTCTATCTATTCTTGGGCCTATTATAATATGTAATCTGCAAAATTTGCGTTCTTTCTAAACATATGACTTCGGGGATTTTTATTCGTGCAGCCACCTTTGGCTACTTATTGAAAAAATAAAACTTGAAATTTTCTAAGCTTATATAAATAAAAGAAGAGGAGTAAGAAGCTCCATCGATTCCTTGGTCCCTTATAAAACTTAGTCTGCAAAATTTTTTTTCCTTCTAAATATATGGCTTCGAAGGTTTTTATCTCTGCAGCCATCTTTGGTTACTTAGCGAATGAATAAAACTTGAAATTCTTTAAATCTATATAAATAAAAGAGGAGGGTTAAGAAGCTCTATCTGAAACGCTTATAAGATATAATTTGCAAAACATGTTTTTTTTCCAAACATATGGCTTCGAGAATTTTTATCCCTGCACAGTCCTCTTTGTTTATTAATTGAACAAATAAAACATTAAATTTTCTAAATCTATATAAATAAAAAAAGAAGAGTAAGAAGCTCTGCCTATCCCTAAATCTCTGATAAGAGCTAATCTGCTAAACATGCTTTCTCTCTTTCGAGAATTTTATCCTTTGTAGTCGTCTTTGTTTATTAATTGGACAAATAAAACTTCAAAAATTTTCTAAACTTATAAATAGAAGAAGAGAACTAAGAAGCTCTATCTACTCCTTGTCCTATTATAAAAGCTAACCTGCAAAATTTGCTTTCTTTCTAAACATTTGGCTTTCTGTCCCTCGTGCCATTTCTTAACGAACAAATCAAATCTGAACTTTTCTAAATTTATAAATGGGAGAAGGGAGATGGGTTCTGTCTGCTCTTCGGGTTCTTATATAAGATCTAATTTAATTCGTTTATATTTTTTTTAAAAAAAGAAGAGTTGTTATCGTCAAATTAACGCAACCCTTGCAAGCGAAAACTATGCCAACATTTTAAACCAAAAACAAATGGAGCAAAATATTTCTTCAGAGCCAGATTCCGAATACTTTAAGTTGACATTGTACTTTTAGGTTTTTTCTATCTTTGCCCCTCTTTTAGCTAAACATCTTTGTTGATGCCTTTTATAGTAGAAATCTTTAGCTTCGTGTATATTGTAGGTTTTTGACCAATTGGGGGCATAACCCAACCATTAACCTATTTGTTGTTAAAAGTAAATAAGCACGACTTTTGGAAAATTTAAATATTTTAAAATAATTTGGATTTTTTATATTGATTTGAGAATTTTAACCCAAATGTTTACTCGGCTATAAAGCACACTTGACAAATAAATGAAAAAAAGAAACTCATACATATACATGTGTATATACACCATAAGTGGTTGCCATTCAGACAAAATATTTTGCTCTCCTATGTTAACTTTGAGTTTGATTTGTGAATGAAATCAAAAGTGAAGGCAACATAAAATTTGCAAAGCATTCGACTGTCGGAACTATTTTCAATTTAATCTTTGATAACCATTTTTTGCGACCCTGAGCTTTCGAACTATTAATGTCTACCAAACAAGCGGTGCAACGATAGCAGCAAAATTAATTCGATTTAAGTTTTTAGTTGATCAAAATCATAATATAAGTTTACAATACAGTTTGTTTACTTGTATGGCAGGTGTATTACCTTAAATCAATAAAAGCAAACAGCCAACGGGAAGTTAAGTATGCCTTTGTACCATTTTAATCGATAACCTTTTGTGATCATCGATCGAGAATCGTCATGCCATCTCCGCCGAACTTCCAAGATTCGCGGACGAGAAATCGACTCTACTGGTTTTCACACACCTTCTGGTCTGGTTAAGTCAGTTCCGAATAGAGTGAGATAGTAGTAGTTGTACGGCCAGAGCTTTACATGGTGCACGTTTTGAAGTCTCCAATTTAAGTTCTGCTGGTGGTCTGGAAATATCGTAATTGATGGCTTGATAAGCTTTAATTACACTGCATTAATTACATAGAGAGGGAGTGAAAGAGAGAGAGAGAAAGAAAGAGAGGGAGAGAGAGACACACAGAGAGAGAGAGAGAGAGAGAGAGAGATACCAATTCTTTAGCCAAATTTAAATAGCTCCTGATGCACTATGCCATTTCAATACCTTCAAACATAAAGAAGTCCGGTATTTGCCATCGCATTTGCGCAACTTCACCTATTAAAGACAACAGTCTTTTACGCAACTCATTGCGACTTACTTTTCGATTCCCTTTATCTCCTTAATTCTTCATAGCCCTTAACCTCTAAAGCTCTCTATTGGGAAAAACGGCATGAATTTTTTCTTTAACCGAATGAGTGCACTATTTCCTTTCCCTCCTTTCTTTCTAAACATATTATTCTGTAATTATATAATATTTTATTGATATTCTATGATTGTAAGAAATTACCTGGAATACTTTCTTGCAGATTATTAGCTGCTTTCGTCTCACAGCTCTATTTTAGTTCAACTCTGTAGTCCAACATAGTAGACGAGTGCGATCCTCATGGTTAGTCATAATTCATAATAAACTTTCAACAGGAAAAACTAAGAAAAATCAAAAGAAAATGTTTTTCTAAACCTTAACGAAAAAATTAAATTTTCTTTTTTTGAGTTTGTCATAATTAGTCCCGTTCTTCTATTTAGCTATCCTGGTAAGCTAATAACTGATTGTCTGTAAACATTTCATGAAGATGTTTAATTTTTTTGAGGTTATGTCATGGTTTGGGCAGTTTCTGTTCTTGTTCATAATCCTGCTTTTTGAGGTTATGTCCTATTTAGTCCAGTTAGGTGTGAGGTTATATCATAGTTAAGCCATTTTCTGGTCTCAATTGTAATTGTAATCGTCCTGGTATGCGAACAAAACTGGTTTTCTGTAAACTTTAAATCTTTTCATGAAATCGCTCGATTTTTTTTGAGGTTATGTCGTAGTTAGGTCAGTTCCTGTCCTTACTTATAATCTTCCTGGTAAACGAACAACCAATTGTCTGTAAACATTGGATACTTTCATGAAAATAATCGACTTTTCTGAGGTTCTGTCATAGCTAAGCCAGATTTCTTTATAAGAGTCTTCTTTATAATCAACCTAGTAAGCGAATCACTGGTGATCTATAAACATTGAATGTTTTCAAGAAAACGTTCGATTTTTTTGAGATTTTGTGATAGTTAGGCCAGTTAGGTTTGAGATTATGTCATAGTTAGGTCAGTTCCTGTTCTTCTTTATAATGGTCCTATGAGGCGAACAACTGACTGTCTGTAAACATTGAAAGTCTTCATGAAAACCCTCGATGTTTTTAAGGTTATGTCATAGTGAGACCAGTTTCTATTCTTCTTTACAATCGTTCTATTAAGCGAACAACTGTCTTATGGTCAAACCTGCTAGTTGGTTAACTCCAAATATCATATAATTGCTTACCCAAAGATTACTCATAAATTCAATGTTTTGAAAGCCAATTTCTATGAAACGAGCTCTTCAGCTCAAATTCTATATTTACAAAGATTAGCTGAAATTGCAGTATTTTGCAGTAGATTTTATTTAAGTAACAAATACGGAGCAGAAGAGGAAAGATATTTTCACTTTAGTATAAGCGTATAATTCGAATGAAAATTTCTTATTAAAGTGAACACAATTGTAGTCAATTAGGCGAATAATTCAATAACGAAAACTCTTGCATTTGGCTTTTAAAAGCTGCAACTGTGAATTGTTTATTAGTTTTTTTTATTTATTTATTTTTTTTTTGGTTTTTTTTTTATTAATGTGTTGGTATTTTATGATATTTTGAAGAATTTTTTTTAAAGAAAACATCTGTAGAAATTTTCTGTGTGTACCTAAAGCAACGGAGAAAAACAACGCCGAAATAATTTTTTTTTTAAAATAAAACCTATTAGTTTAGCTACACTATGTATATATATATGTCTATATATATATGTATATATAATATATATATATATGTAACCCATTATATAGTTTCTTTTAAAATGTGAAACATCAAAAGCAACTGAATATTATGCACATAAAACATGATCGCATGGAAGTAAAATAAAAACTATATAAATAACAAAAAGCACGTTTATGTGTATTTGAGACAACAATAACAACAACAGCAACAAATATAACAACAACAAAAGCAACGACGGCGCAATATGTAAAACCAAAAAAAGTCATTTGGAGCTTGGCCTTGAAATTTGTAGAAGGAAAGAAAGAAGATCATCATCATCATCATCGTCATCATCATCGTCATTATTATCAACAGTATAATAGCAGGGAAAAAAAATAGCGAAAAGAAAACCAAACAAAATTGCCAAAAAAAAAACAAAAAATTATACACACGTCCATTCATACATATATGTATATATATATGTTTATATACATAAAAGAGAAACGCAGACTAAAACGTGGTAATACTGCGGCAGCGCTGAGATATTAGATACGTTTGAATGCTTGTACATACATACATAACGCGTTAATCGTAAACCCAACATAAAGCACTGGGGCTTGATTCAGTTGACGTTAACGTCCAAAGCTGCTGATGTTCAATCGCGTGAGAGGAAATAACCGAGCAACACAGCGGCCGATGAGTAGTTGTTGTGTTTGTTGTGTGGTTAAGGGACCATTTGCTAGTTTCTCAGCCCGTAGAAAAACAACAAAAAATTAAAAAAAATTTTTTTTAATTTTTAATTTTTTTTGGTTTTTGTTTTTTTTGTTTTTTTGGCAAATATTAACAAATGTCGATGTTGTTTTTGTTGTTTTGCTGATGTTCGCTACTGATTCCCGGCAGTCAGTTAGTCAGTCAGACAGTCTAGTCTGTCTCTTTTTAAATGTTTTACTCAGAGTTCTCATCTAATTTCGAAGTGTATACAACACACAAAAATCTTTTAATTCAAATCGTCATCAATGCTACTAAAAGTACAGCAAAAGACGGACACGACAACAAAATCTCTTCGTCAGCTATACCAACCCAGCAATACATTTCAGTTTCTTCTTCTTCTATCGAGTGTCGGTGTCGGTGCGATTTTTGTAAATGTATATAAACGTACGGTATAAATGTACAAATGTACGTATGGATGTATGAGCGTTCACATAGGTTCTCATATATATATACACATACACATATATATATATATATATATATGTTCATGTATATAAGTATGTAAGAAAGTGTATTGCATAATTAAGTACTACGATGAAATATAGGAAGAGATAAACACGCATATACAAAAATATTTATAATTTATTTTTTGTTTTATAGTTGTTTTTTTTTTACGATTCTTTAGTTTTTTAGATAAGTATTAAACAAAAAAAAACGAGCGCATATATACGTATGTATGTGTGTGTATGCAGATAAACATATAATTTTTTTCAAATTGGGTTTTTGGCTGCTTTTTTTTTGTTTTGTTTTTAATAATTTGCAAAATACATTCAGGGTTTCTGTTGATAATTTTAATTAATTTCATATATAAACTCAATTTTTGTGCAAAATATTCTTAAGCGAAAAAGCATGTGCGCGCGATCTGATCGATGGATGGATATATATATGTAAGAAATATATATATGAAAAAGAATATTTTTTTGAAACAAATTTTCAAAAATGTTTCGCTAAGGAATGATCCATTTTCGAAACCATAATTAGGTTAAACATGGGGACATTCAAAAATTTAGTTCTCAATGCCTCAGTCATTCAGGTTAGCATCACATAATACTTACACTGATTATTGTTCATAAGGTGTTCGTTAAATTTCTAAGAAGCTATTTGATGTCAAGGTAGCAAAGTCAAAAATTAGGTTCTAAATGTGTGTCAATCATTGCTCTTGCTATCTCGTATACAGTTCCCTCTTGAGTTTCTAATTAACTATTAGATGTCAAGGCAGTCGGAAATCATGTATAATTCTCTCCTGTAGTTCGATGTTTACAAATCCAGTAGTTTGTAGTTTGTTTGTTTTAAGAGTTTACCTAGAATGAAGCGTACCTGATCATTTCATATTGATTTATTTAATTTTCGTTAACACAAACAAATCTGTAGCAATTTGCAAAAATCTTTCTACAACCTTCTGAAGTCACTATTACATATCTGTAGTTTTTATTTCATTTCGCTCACAATATTTTTTTAAACCACCACGGAAGGTGAAGGATATATTTCCTTTTGTCATTTGGTTTGTGGCTCCCAGAAGGAAACTTCGAAGACCCCACAAAGGTCAGCATCAAATTTAGAACCGATTCAAGCAAGTCCGTCTCTCCGTCTGTCACATTCTCCTGGCCGCACAAATATCGGCTTTAAATTTAGCAGAAACATTGGAAGTTCTTGCACGTTTTGAAAATGGGCCATGTATTGAAAATGGCCCAAATCAATCGCTGGCCAATCCTACAATATAATGTGAAAACATACCTGTTTTCCGGCTATCTTGCTCTGACTATTTTTCATGATATTCCTTGGGTGGCTGAGTTCCACGGTATTCCATAAAATAGAAAAAATTTGCCGCGCCCATCTATTAAAATTTCGTTTTTCTCGCTTAGGGTCAGGTGCTCGCTAAATGTCTTAGAAAAAAATGTGTTTTGTCGTTCTTTAGTTTTAGTGAAAATTTCGTGTGCCGTTTCTTTATTTTTGTTTTGTTTTTATTTTCTTATGTTTTGCATACTACCCTGTGGTATGCATACATTACACTCTCCAGTTGTACTATTTTCATAAATCCCGCCACCTTCTTCTTTGGTTCGGAACATCATACGGTATTTGGCATTGTAAAGTGTTCATCGAACGCCTAGAGCCTGATTCTGCAGATGGCCTCGCATACGCTTTGGACGTGATAAGATGTGCACTCACAAAATTTACAAGAATTGCTAGCTGATGCATCTACATTTTTCAGGTGATTCGTTAGGGAAATATGATCCGTGTAGAAGCCCGTGATTAGCTGTAGCTCGCTTCTTCGTAGTTCCAGTAACTCGTACGTTATGGCGGGAAATTTTATAAATATTTTTGCTTGCCCTGGTCCTGCACTATACTTGCAATGGTTACCTGGTCTTTTCTGTGCAGTACATTACAGTATCAGCCTCTTAATGTGGCTCCTTTGTTCGCCAAAGAAAGGTTCTGGACCTAGTATGGTACTTTGAGCTTTCCTGTGAGCTAACAGTCGACCTTAGCAATTATAGTAGCAATCTCGTTGCTTTCACTTATCCGGCACTATGTTTCCAATGGTAAGCCTTTTTTTCTGTAACCATTACGGTATCAGCCTCTTAATATGGCTCCTTGGTACGCCAAAGAAACAGTCGGCCCTAGCATTAAAAGTGGCAATCTCGTTACTTGCCCTTATCACTCTGCACTATGTTTCGAATAGATAACTTGGTTTTCCTGTGCCCATTACAATAGCAACCGCTTAATGTGGCTCCTTGTTGCACTAAAGAAAAGCTTCGGACCTAGCATTATCCTTTGAGCTCATGGGAGTCTTCATATGTGGACGTGGACGCAATTTATTTCCTTAAGCTTTTCAAAGTGACAACCCTACTACCTAGCTGTCATAGCTAAATAAAAGTTTGTTATCTTCGTAGGCCATTATAAGTAGCATGCCTCTACAGGCTAGAAGAAGCAAACGCAAAATCCACGTTTTCCGAAGACGATTCGAATTCATTTCTTTAAGCTTTTCAAAACAGCAACCCTACTACCTACTTACCTGCCATAGCTGCCATAGCTAAATAGATTAGAAGTTTCATGTCCACTTAAGTTATTATAATAGAAGCAGCAAGTCTATCTAGGCTAGAACACGTAAATGGCAAATCCACGTTTTCCGAAAACCATTGCAATACATTTCCTTACGGTTTTTAAAGTGGAAACCCTACTACCTGGCTGTCATGGCTAAATAAATTAGAAGTTTCACGTCCACTTAGGTTATTGTAATAAAAACAACAAGTCTCTGTGGATTAGAGACCAACTAAATGACAAGTCCATGTTTTTCGGAAACCACTGGAATTCATTTTCTTAAGCTTTTAAAAGCGGCAACCCTACTACCTAGCTTTCGTAGATAAACAGATTAGAAGTTTCATTTCTACATAGGCAAAAAATCTCTGCGGGCTAGAAGAAGTAAATGACAAGTCCATGTTTAACGAAAACGATTGGAACTCATTTAATCTGAAAGTAATTTGATCAAATGCTTTAATATTAATTCCAGTATTTTGTGTAGTTTGGTCTCAATACCTCTTACCATGAACTACACTTAAATCAAAAGTGATCAGGTTAATGGTCAAAGTGCAGGGATGAGCTGATGTTATAAATATATAGAATTAACTTTTTCGTAAAGCGTGAGCGCATGCGTAAAACTTGAAATTTTTGATGGAACCTTTTTTTTTCAAACAAAAAACTTAAGAGAAGAGAGCACAACAAAAACGTGATTTACAAACTAAACGCTTGAATTAACATTCAAGGTGATATATAAATATATGTATAATGACGATTAAAAAATATTTTGCAAAGTTTTAGAAAAAAAAGAAGAATTTTAACACATACACACATACATATACAAAATTTAATGAATTTTTTTTTGCTCTTTTCAATGCAATACACATGGGAGTTAGTTAAGAAACCTCCATTGGATCGGCAAAGAAGGAAATCTCAGAGTTTTCCTTCGCTCTTACATTTTTTTTTTTTAATTGCATCGAGATAATTCAAATAGATGGCGGCGCATAGATGCATGTAACACCAATCTGAAGTTTATTGAAGTGTCTTTCTTAATAGTTTCGTTGTTTTAGTTGCTTTAGTTGTTTTGGTTGAGTTTTTTTTAAATCTATGCACACATAAAAAATATAAGCAGGTTTGTTTAAATCGTTTGGAAATTATTTGCAAAATTGATTTAATTTTAAATCATAGTAAAAAAAAAATTGTTTTTTATTTTTAAAAATTTTTTTTTATTATGTATCATAAAATACGAGGGTGTTGTCCGTGATTGTTTTATGTTTGAGCAAATGCAAGTGGTCGTTGATTGAGTGTTCATAATGTGCCTGTGCATGTGCATGGGCATGAGCATGAGCATGTGCATGTGCATGTGCATGTGCAAGTAACACAAACACACTTTAATGCTGGTATCTGCTATAAATTAATGGTTTTCTATGAAAAATTCAATTATAATAAATGCCATTTTATTATGTGTATCCATTGTAAATAAACGAATTGAATGGAAATGAACTTTAATAATTTTTCATTAAAAACAAAAAAACAAAAACAAAAACCAACAACTTTAAACAATACATTAAGGTGAGTGTCTAAATGTGCGGACGATTAACGATTAGAGTCATAACAGCAAACAAACGTGCTTCTAAGATTATTTACAATTCTATTCAATAATATATTTGATCAGAAATTGTAAATGATTCAACTTTAACCCGACCGACCCTGTGTGCTTTTTGTCATCTCAGTATTTTAGTAAATATCTATATATATATATATATATATATATATATATATGTACAGATATGCGTTGTTTCAATAGCAAAGCAGGCAACCAAATACAACAATAACAGCAGCATCAACAATATTTAAGTAATCAATTAATTAAGAAACATTAAACACACACACACGTACACGTATATATATATATATATATATATATTTTGTATACTCCTTAATATTAGCAAACCGAATGACATCATGACTGGAGCCATATGTATATTCGATAACATAAACTTATACACACAAACAGACGCCTTTGTATGAAATCAATTTCTAAATAAAAATATTGAAAAATTACAATCGAATAAAATTTTGCAATATGCAAATTCTGTATGCTCATCATTGGTTTACATATACGCAGATAGTTATATATACAAATATATATATATATATATATATATATATATATATAACTGTTTGTCTAAAAAGTATTAAGCCTTTGATAATAAAGTTTAAAAATATTATTAATATTATTAACAAACCGCATAAATGTGATAATCTCTGATCCCAGTTTCAGAATTTCTCTTCTTCCTTCTATCATAACACTTCAATAAATTAAAGTCGAAAAATTGTGACGGAAGCAAAGAAAAAATATACAAAGTTAAAAAACTATATTCGTCTGCGTCAAATCTTTTATATCCAACACATTCACCTTCTTTAAAGGAAGGTAAAATAAGTACACTTTGATAAATGGACGGGGGAATTTTTTTTTTCTATTTTTATGGAATCCTGTGGAATTTTTTATTGTGTACTTTATCAGCAAAATATGTAAAAAGCAGAGACTTTTTGAGTTTAGTATGCTGTAGGCATGTCTTTCAAACGATTTGGCCCGACTGTAGGCATATCTTTTGACCGATTTGGCCCGTCTGTAGGCATCTCTTTTGATCGATTTGGCCAATCTTCTATACTAACTTACTTGCACTTTTAATGTTTTTGCCAAAATCTTATCCAGATATCTTAGTAAGTGCCATCGGAAAAATTGTTATTGCAGACCGTTACACAGATAAGCAAACAGACAGACGAACAGATGGACGTATGGACGGAAACGTCTAGCTAGGTTACGGATCTGATATTGATCTAGAATGTGTACACTTTATGGGCTTTCTCGAGATACTTTTTTAATGTTAAAAATCTTTTCATAAAAAAACTTTAATTCCAATACTCTTATTATATCGAGCGGGGCGTAATCGGTCTTTTGAATTTTTGTACAATTCAAAAAATGTGGACATTTTTATAGACTTGTCTGCCATGAATGGTTTAGGAATAACAATCAAAACAACCAAATATTTTTTTTTTTTTCTTAAAAACGGAGATCAATTGACGTTGTACTGAGAGTGTGCCATTTCACCGATTTGATCCATTTTCAACACCAACTTGCATATAAGAATTTCCAATGTTTTTGCAAATTTGAAGTCAATATCTTAATTTTTGGCGGCCAGGAATATGTTTATATTATTCAGACGGAAAGACGTACATGCTAGAAATCGTTTCTAAATTTGATTCTAATCAAGAATATATATAACTTGTAAGGTCTCTGAAGCTTTCTTCTGAAAAATGACAAAAGTAATATATGCTTATCCTTCCGTAATGGGCATGTCGTTTTTTAAAAGGACTAGAAGGATATACGCTTATACTTTCATAATGGGCATGTCCTTTTTTACAAGGACTAGAAAAGCAAAAAAAAAAAAAAATAGAAAAAATAGTTTGGCCCGTCTTGCGCGTAATGGATATTTTAAAAACTCCTAATAAAGCTCCTTCAATTTTCGATTGATCATTAACGATATACGAAAGGGAACTAAAAAGATCTGCTGGGAAAATTGTTTCAACTTTCGACAGATTGTTAAAAACGTAGTATACGCGTGTAGTAAAACCTACTGGAAAGTTCTTTCAATTTTTACGAGATTCTCGTTTCAGTTCCGGACTTAATCAAGCAGTTTATTTACCTTTCCTAGTTTGCTCTCAACTAGTTAGCTCGAATTCATTGTTTTCATTAAGCGTAAGCAGATGGAAATTCCAAAGAAAATATCCTTTTAAAGACATGTCCAAGTTTCATGTGTTGAGGTCATATCTTCATTGACTTGAATAGAAAAAACTTCTCACTTTTACTTTTACTATCAATCGAAAAATATCTCCGCCTTTAACTACTTACTTATGAATGGTACTCATGTTTTAACATTTTAATAAAAGGCTTAATATTTTTTCGACTACCATTAACATGCATATATATATATATATATATATATGAATGTATATACGCACAAATCGAATTTGACTTAACTGTCACACAATTAATTTGCATACAACACAGATTTATATCTGAGAAGCCTTTAAGTTTTCTATGAAAATAATAAATCTTCATATTTTCCTGAGTATAAGATATGAGTGTATATGTTAGTATATATATATATATAATATATATATGTATATATTTACACATATGCATGATTCAAATAAATGCATTGATTTCAAGAAATCTCTGTTTGGTAAAACAAAACAAGTAGGGTGGAGGAGAGAGAGATCATTAGTGTGAACAACAATTCATCATTTTATATTAATATCTATAGTTAGTTAATGAAATGAAATGAAATGAAATGTGCGTGAATTACATATAAAGTTATGTACATCATCCCACACACACACACCAAATACGTGTTATTATACAGTATCAAATATCATTTGGTACAAATGAGGCAGCATATTAACGCTAATCACACTGTAAACGGTGAGCAATATTACATTGATATGCCACCACCTGCAACACAACATCACCAGTTTATTTAATTAAATCAACTAAATGACAACTAAATTAGGTGCATTTGACATGCTAAACAACCAAATACAACCAACATGATATCACAGATGCATATTCACATATATATATATACATACACAAACGTACACTCACTTGCCTTTACACTCATATTCGTATCTTTCCTCTAAATCGTTTTAATTGCACTTAAATATAGTAAATCTGTTTATTAATGTAGGCGTGAGTTTCACACACAAATCTCCAAATCTCTATTTGTTCCACTAAATTGTTGTTGTGTTTGTTCTCTTACATATATATGACAAACATTTAAATATTCACTATTTATTTAGAGTGCGCGTGTGTAACAATTTATTTATAATTGATGACGTTTTTCATTTGCGTTTACCAGTTAACAACAACAACAACAACAACGTAACATATATGTGATTATCGCCATGTAATTTATCTCTTTAAAGTCTACTTAAATTCTTTTTAACATAATTTTTTTAAATTTTTTTTTTATTTTATTTGTTTTGATTTTTTATAGTTTTAAAACATGTCTATATATCTAGAGGTATGCATTTTTCTTACATGGTCTGCTTTGAAATTGCACAGACATTTATTCAACCTTCATTTTGAAAAATTTAAAGTTCACTAGTACACGTTTTAATCATACTTAACTGTCAGGACAAGAGCAATGCAAGAGTAATGCAATTATATACTTAATATTATATAGTTACTAGAACAAATTTATTTCATCCAATTCACAGGTCATAAGATCTTAGATTTAAAATTATCTAATACTGTCTTCAGTATCCTAGCAGCTTAATACATCTTTTTGGCCGATGGTCACTAGTACATGTTTGTAGAAAACTATTCGAGTAAAATCCATTAAAAGCACAAATTAATCTCTATTATTAGCTTTAATATATTGGATGATATGTTATGTAGTCTGGGGGATTTTTGGTACATTTTTAAGCTTCTTACTGTAGACTGCTCTTTTCAAGTGATTTCAAACTGTTATATGGTGCCTCCGCTATTTCTTGATAGCTTCTGTGGAGCCGATCTTGCTCCACTAGTTGCAAAAGTTCACCAACTTTTTCAGTGACTGGCCAGACTGACCAGAGCGAATTGCTAATTTGACATCAAAATTTCTAGAACGGAATCGAACAAGATATTACTGGGGGTTCCTTGGTTCATTCACAGTATTCTCACCGTACACTTTAGGGTTTTTCCCTTCTTTTCTTTTACCTTTTTTTTTTAACTAAAAAAAAGTATCAGATATTTCACTGATTTTTAAATCAATATAACTTTTTCCACGAGCAAAGAATTAGAAAACTATCTTCACAAAAAATATGAGATGAAATATCAATTTTTAAAGTTCCTTTGAGACAATGAAGTGACTCTTGCAAGATATATAGGCATCCACGCCATCTAGTGGCAAAAAACTTAGGAGACATAGCATATCACCTAACATCTTAGATCGTTCACGTAGTGCGAAGGAATATTTCAATCCACATCAGCATGAATAGGAAAAGAGGACAGTTTCAGTTTTGTAAGTAATACGAATAAGTCCAAATTAAAATATCTTGACTTGGTTATAATGGACTAGATAAAATTGTCTTCAATATATATTTTATATTCCAAAAAATTTTTATAAAAAATTTATGTATTAGGTGTACAAATAAGTTCTCCGCGTTATTTGATAAAACTTAAATTTAATTAAAAGAACTTTTTACGAAGATAAATAATTCAAATATTCACCATCAGTATATAGAGTCCCTTCGTACTTATCGGGAAGCTTACGAATGCTCTCGCTGTAAGAACTTGGAGATCCACGAGGAGAGATAGTCATAAAGGCAAGTTTGCACATCTTCAACTTCTGAATTAAACACTTCTGAAACATCGGTTCAAAGAAATTATTTACCTTTTGCGCTTCACGGTCTGGGTTGAGATACTTAATACCGTCCTTTCTTAGCGCTCTATGGCTTATTAATCTCAAAAAAGGACAAGAAGTGTTAGCCTTAGTGTTGATATCAAAGTTCGTTAAAGTCTTAATGTTCTCTTTTTTCCTGCTTCAGGGGAATCTCCTTTAATGTCTCCTATTAAAGCCCCTGTTAATTTCCCTTCCCTTCATACTTGAAGGATCTTCTCTAACGTTCCATGTAGATTGACGAGGTTTTGCGAAAAGATTTACTTACCTCAGCGCCGTACCGAGTACCCACATAACCCATTTCGGCTACTCTGTAAGATGTATAATAAAACTGTTCATTGTTCGATCCAGCCCTGATTTGTAGCGATTTACTTACCGCAGCGCCGTACCGAGTACCCACATAACCCATTTCGGCTACTCTGTAAGATGTATAATAAAAATGTTCACCGTTCGATCCAGTCCTGATTTGTAGCGATTTACTTACCGCAGCGCCGTACCAAGTATCAGCTTTACGACCTATTTCGGGTACTCTGTAACGATGTGTAATAAAAATGCTCCTTTCTTTGATCCGGCAATCGATTCTATAAGTGTAATAAAGTGGGTTCTCCTTCGGGCTAAACCCCCAACTGTTTCAAATTTTTTTTTCTTATGTTTCTCGCAAAGAGAGTTCTATTTAATTTTGTTATCAGGTAGTATATCTATAAAGTGATATAATGTTCTTTAATCACTTTTAAATTTTATACGTTCAGCATTAAGTTTATATTGTAGCAAAGAATGTTTAACAAATAAAAAAATAAATAAGAAGTGATTAGAAGGATTCATGTGTAAAAGTCTCCTCAATACGGGAGATTTTCCCAGCCCATGTTGAAGATCACATCCTTGATTGCCTTTTCCCCCTACCGCGGCGTTGTCATGAATCAGAATCACTCTTGGAGTTCCTTTAACCATGTGTCGTCTTTTTTCCGTCAAGTACATCACGTAAGTTTGACTGATTGGGCTTGATGACGTTCAGATATAATAGTTTCACCAGGCTTTACAAACTCGTAGTAAATGATTCCCTTCAAATTCCATCAAACGCACAGTGGAACTTTCTTGGCACGAATATTAGCCCTTACAAGAGATATGAATGATTGTTTTGAATTAACCCAGTGCTTTTCTTTGTTTAGTATTGCCGTACCGGATCCATTTTCCATCAACTTGACCATATCAGTAGCTTCGACTACCTTTTTTCTCAGTTTAAAACGTAATAAAATGTAGGCAGTGCTGTAAATACTGATTACTGACATTCATCCCTTTACAGTTTGATACACCCTCGATGACAACTAAAATGAATATCGTGGAAGGACCAATGTGTACCTAGAAAACCGAGATAAATGGATACGTTCGGTATGCTTTATAAAACAACAAAATTTGAACACAGAGAATTTGGAAGAATATGTTGAGGTTGCCCCTGTCGTCACCTCCAAATTATTCGAGTAACCCAAAATTTATTGAAAGACGTTAGGGTGAAAATACAATGAGGCCACGCGGGAATAAATGTAAATAAGCAGAATGCGCTATTTTATTGAGTCCGTTTGCCTTATTGACTTCAAACTCAATCAATTTGATTTCACAGCTATAAGAATTTCTTTAATTCTTATATAAAATTTTTAAGAGCACCGTTTCAAAACTAGCTAACAATTCGACATAGTTACTTTAAGCAGAAGAGTTGCGAAATTCGCTTTAAGTTCAATATAATAGTTTCCATTCATTCATGTAAAAAAAAAAACGTAAATTTCCAACGAATATGTTTAAATCCATTCAATTAGTGATTGTAACTTTTGTTAGGGTTTCTCAACTACTGTTATTTTTTTATAGTAGTAAAAAATCCCTACATAATTATGGCAATGTCAACATTTTAGAAAAGTGATTTTAAAAAAAAATTTTACTCATTTCCTCATATGTTTTATTTAAAGTTTTTTTTTATTTCTTTTCTTTTCTGTTCAATATTTAGGAATAAAGTTCAAAGGGTTTAATTCTTTATGAGTTCGAAAACTCCACTTAAACTTAACATTATTTAAAACTTCAGTTCCTTTTTACAAAAAAAAAAAACATGTTTTTCGGTTTGGCCATACTTCTAAGGCTTCAAAATTTTAAACGATTGATTTCGAATTTAAACTGTAGCTTCCTAGTAATGTTCACAAGTGGAGAAGGAAGGAATTTTATTTATTTAACTAACTCTTTTTCTCTTGAACTGATTTTTGATAAATATAGTTGAAAAAAAATACCATATACAACAAAAAAGTTTCTATTTTTAAAAAATTCTAACCTCTTACATACATATTTTTTTATATAATTTTTTAAAAACTATTTTTTGCCTGTAAATAGAAAATTTCGATCTAAAGAAATGTAGCCACAAAAAATGTTTCTGTTCTGTGTAAGGTCTTTCTTGTACTGCAATTTGAATTTTCGAAAATTGTTTAAAAAATTTTTCGAATTTTTGGGACTTTTGTGTAAAAAAAAATATTTAAATAAAATGATTTTAAACATCGCACCTAATTTTGTGCTGAGAAGGTGTCATTCTTTTATCATCTTTAACTAAAAAAAAATTTTGGAAATCTTTTTGTAATTTATGTATAAATTATTTATTTATTTACTTTTTGATCTTAATATATGTGGAAATAAATTTACATATGATTGAAGGAACGCGGTAATTTAGAACTTTGTTGGTACTTTTTATCAATTCTACCGTAATAAGGTTTGAACCCCATTGTATCAGCATTTTTATATTGTTCCCATTGGCGGACGTAATCTCTCTTATTTTTCTCGACTTTATACAACATTTATTTATTATCTGTTTGATAGATTGTAAAAGACAAAATTTAATAAAAATGTAGTTTAAATTTTAATAAATTTTTTTTTCAAATTCCAACAAACATTCTTTTTTGAATTTAAAAAAATTTTTTTAATTTTTAATAAAAATTTTTTATTTTCTAAACAAAATTTTTTTAATTTTTCAAAATTTAAAAAAATTTTTTTTTAAATATCAAATAATTTGTATTCAAAATTAAAAAAGAAAAATAATTTAATTTTTAATAGAATATTTTTTTTATTTCATAAAAGAAATTTTTCAAATTTTGTTTTTAATCTTTAATAATTTTTTTTTTTTAGATTTTAATAAAAATTTTTTTTTGAATTTGAAAAAATTTTTTATTTTAATTTTAAATAAATTTTTTTAAAATTTTAATAAAATTTTCTCTAAATTTTAGAAATTTTTTTTCTTTTAATTTTAATGAAAATTTTTTGTTTTAATTTTAAATAAATTTTTTTAAAATTTTAATAAAATTTTTTCTAAATTTAAGAAATTTTTTTTAAAAAAATTTTCATTAAAATTTTTTTTAAATTTTGATACATTTTTTTTTTCTAATTTTAATAAAAAAACTTTTTTTTATTGATATCTGACATAATGGGAAATTGCAAAATGAAAAGTGTTAAGTTATAAAATACTTATAAATTCTATAAATATAATTTCGATTTATATGAGGAGGAGAGACTGGTAACACGTTATTCAATTTGATGTACCGGTATTGAATACCCTGCCATATGCAGAGTTGAGGCTTGCTTCACAACATTGTGTCGTCTATACAAAACGTTAACTCTTTCTCTAATTAATATGATTACCAGCGCCATTTATTTACATAATATTACATAATTTCGTTTGCCAAATATACATATTTGTAGGTATGTATGTATATCTGTGCATATACAATACAACCTCGTCAGACTTGGACGCGTATAAAATAGCAATAAATGAAACCCTCGCTCATATATAAACACCCGTCATGAAAAGGCATCACCAAAACGAATAAAATAGTAATTCATGCGCTCGTACGTTAATCAATTGACCGTGAATTTTTGAATAAATTTCAGTTTTCAGTTTTCAGTTTTCAGTTTTTTTTTTGTTTTGTTTTCCTTCTTTTTTTTTTTTCTTTTTTGCAATTGCATGCAAACAACATCAGAGAGAGAGAGAGAGAGAGAGAGAGAGAGAGAGAGAGACAGAGAAGTTGTATAGAGAAGCTTACGACGAATCGTTTAAACAAAACAAATTATTTACACAAATTGTATGAATGGAAATCATGTATTATATGCTAAACTATTAAGTAAAAGTAGTTTTCTTCAGAGTGGTTTCTATAGACATAACTCTACCAACTTCCAAAAACTAGACATGAAAGTAAATGAACAAGAGAATATATTTTTACTTAGAATTTCTTATAAAAAAAATTTTTAATTTCTGAATGTTACAAACGCTATGATAGACATATGATGATTACCTTCTCTGGAGATGGATATACAAAAAGCCATTTATCGTTGTTTGGCATTTTAAAAGTTTTTCGCATATTGTAAATACAACAAAAAACATATTTTGATTGTTCAATACATTGTGAGAGAGATTGATAAATAAATACATTTCCGTATCTAAACTTGTATTTTTTTGGTTAAAGTATTAGAGAATTATGATGAGTAATTTATCTTTATTTTTATTTATTCATTCTTTTTTTGTTTTTAGTTTTTTTTTTTTGTTTGTTTTTGTCTTTGGTTAACCAACCAATAGAGAAAAATAAAACCAGCCCTCTCTTATAAAATACGGAAATCATTAAACAATTGTTACTAAAAACTTGTGCAGTCGTTAGTTTATTATCATTATTATTATCATTGTTGTTGTTGTCATTGCCGTTAATGCTCTTTTAGCTGTCGATTTTGTTGGCAACAATTTTACTCGGATGATATTTGTTAACATTAGTCGTTTTTTTTTTGCTTATTGCTGTTATTAAATAATGACCTAAAATTTTATTTAATTTAGTTCAGATCAAATCAACCAAAATAACCGTTAACCGTACTCGTTAAAAATTATTTTTATATTCTACAGAATGAAAAAAAAAAGTTCGGAAATATTTAAAAATCATTACAAATCTTAGAAGATAACTCTCTTTAACACAAATTAAATATTAAAGTTATTTTAAATTCTTGGCTTTTTTATAGTAAATGTTTTTATATAACTAGACCATAGGGTTGGCCAAATAAATCATTCAAACTTCAAAAATCTGTATTGATTTGCTCGAATTTCGGAAACTGATAGCATCAAACGAATCTGTAAAAATCATAAGACTTTTTTTTTAATTATCATCTCAACGGGCCAATTGAACTTATAAAAACGGCCCCGTTAAGTATTTTTGTCAAGTTTCCTCATCTACTTATAACTTCATAAGTAAAAGGTTAAGCCATAAATTTAATATTATCGTATCCTTTATAAATTTCAATTCTTTACTCAGAATATTTTTTGAAATTTTTGTATTTTGAATTCAGAATTTTGGGATCATTATTTATAGAAAAAATAAATTGGCAAATTTTGAGTTATTTGCTAATTGAGAACGTAAAGACTTCGGAAGAATTTCTTTTTGAATTCTAAGGTCTATTGTTGGACTTCGTACACTTAAAAAATTGAGAAATGAAATTAAGAATTCTATACATAATGTTTATAAATAAAATTCGAAGATGGAATTTGAAAAATTAACAAAAAAGATTATTAGGGTTACTTAATATAGATAGCCTAAAGTGGACCTAATTTTTTTAGTAAAATTCGGAGTTTTAAAACTCATTTACTTTTTTAATATATATGACTAAATTTTTAAAAATTTAACTTCATAAATCTAAACTAATAGTATAAACGTGAGTTTTTCGTGTTCCAAATAAGAATTGATTTTGTTGTCGAAATTGTATACAATCATATATGATATCATATACTCTCTGAAATGCCAACATAATCAGAGGCATCCATTTTGTAGTTTTGTAATAAATGTAAATAAACCATACGTCTGATTAAGTTTTTTGTGAAATTTTTTTTCGAAATATATTGTTTGGATCTTGCCATTAATTGCGAAATACAAATTCATTAAAATGTTCTCTACGAACATATTATAACACTCGTTACTTTTAAGATAATTTTCGATGACTTGTCCGTACATAGCGGGCAATAACTTGGTCATAACTTGATTGCTCTTCGATTTTCAAAGAGTCAAGAGCTTGAGAATCGTTCGCAAAATCTGGTAGCCTTGCGTAATCCCACAAAAAAAGAGTCCAGCTACTAAGAAATCGCACGATCTTGATGACCAGTTCAAATTACCAAAACGTGAAATTACACGTCCCGGAAATTTCTTGCGCAACGAAATTTCTTGTGTGGCTTATGACACCTTCTTGAGACCAAATATCTTCAACATCGTTATCTTGAATTTCACACCAAAAAAACTGGAGATAATCATGTGGCCGCAGCGGCCAGAATACTGTGCGCCCCGTGTAATGGATAAATTTGGAGTTTCTCCAAAATATTCGCTAACAATACTAATATTTTCGG
>KK351058.1:116517-130058 GCA_000671755.1 Glossina brevipalpis
TAAAAAATAAAAATAAAAAAATAAAAAATAAAAATATTTTAAAAAATATCTATTATGCATATTAATATTTACATTTTGAACGGATGCCCGTAGTCACAGTTAAACAACGTTTTGACAGAACGAGCACAAAATATGTGGGCGTTGGTGACTACATGAAAAATAACATTTATTTCAACAGACAAGTACTAAACGAGCGCAGAGAAGTGAAAGTGGGTGCGTATGGGTGTCTGTAAGCTTTAAGTGGACAAGGAGACATATGCATACATTTATAATATATTTATGTCGCAAAAGAAATGTAATTGTTACAATAAAAACAACAAAAACACAATGCTTAAATATTACGAAATAATTGCGTGAAAAATAGAAAAAACAAAAAAACAAAAAAAAAAACAAACAAAAATGAAAACAACAACAAAATTGGAACACAATAAACCATGAGTGCAAAGTGGAAAATCTACTTTTTTAATTGAATATTACAAGTGTCAACTAAGTTAAAGAACAACAACAATAACAACAACAACAACAACAACGAACATTAGAATTATTAACAACAAATGCATTCAGTCACAACATCAAGGCATTATTATTATTATTATTATACACTTAATGCAATAACAACAAACACTTGCCGAGATCTTCAAGGCATTATGCCGGCACTGCTGATGGACTACTGTGCCACAACAAGACTTCGTAGCTAAATGCGAAGAACATAAACACACACATACATACTCGCAAAACACAACAATTCTCTCCTCAAAATAGCTCAACATACGAATTGTTTACCAATTTGTTGTTATCAACAATTTTCCTGTGAGCCACCCTAGCCTGCATTTTGTAAAATTTATACATAACGAGTCGCGCGCACACACACACACGCACACAAAAACTTTAACACTAAAAATTACTTGAAAAATTGTACACAAAATTTGTTCAACCGAAAGAACAAAATATTTGCTTAATGCAAACATAAATGTTTTGCATATAAAATAACGGCAATTTTACCATATAACAGGCACGACACCCCCACAACGCAACAATACATTAACCACAAGAAAAAAGAAAAAGAAAATGTTAAAAAAAAAATTTAAAAAAAAAAAATTTTTTTTTAAAAATTTTTAAATATAAAAACTTAAAAAGGAAAGTAAAATTTATTTATACCATAAACAGAAGAGTAAAAAAAAAACAAAAATAATGCGACATAACATTTTCATTTTTATTTCAATGACTTTTAATGTTCATTACCGCTACGTTGTTTTCCAGCCATCCCTCCTCTTAGTTCATAAAAATCTAATAGGACTTTAAATTCGAAAAACCACAAATTGTCTTTTTTTTAATTTAAAAAAAATAGTTTTTTTAAATTTAAAAAAAAATTTTTTTTTTTAATTTTTTGAAAATTTGTTTTAAAATTTGTTTTAAATTTTTTTTTAATTTTTAAAAAATTTTTTTTTGAAATTTAAAAATTTTTTTTTTTAAATTTAAAATAAATTTTTTTTTTTTTTTTTTTTTTTTTTTTTTTTTTTTTTTGCTGATGAACATTTAGACGCAGTTGACTTGCCTTGTTTGTCATTCGTTCACTTTTAAAGAAAAGAAAAAATTACAAATTTCATTTGATTTATATAAGAAAACCTAAAATAAATTAATCATATTTGTAATCTTTTCATTCACAGCATAATACTGCAATAGAATCAGTTTAAATATTTCGCAAAAAAAAGTGTTCAAGAAATTTCCTTATTTTTTCTTCTTCCGAAAAAGAATTAAAAATGTCACGCTCCGTAGCTGTACGAACAAAACGCATCGTTGACAATAATTCCGATGAAAACGACGTAACTAGGGGCAAATCGTTAAAATCGACTTTTCCATTGCCATTACCTGAAAGATCACGCGTATGCGGTCGAGTATTTGTATGTGGCCAAGGTGATGTGGGACAATTAGGATTGGGAGATGATCCATCCAAGTTTGAACGCAAGCGTCCCACTCTTCTTGAAAAAGTATTAAATGTGGTTGATATCGCTGCTGGAGGCATGCATAGTCTCCTTCTTACGCTGGAAGGTCATGTTTACTCCTTCGGATGCAATGATGAGGGCGCGTTAGGACGTAATGGATCGGAGTTCATACCCTCAATAATTAATTTGCCAGATAAAGTTGTAAAAATTTCAGCGGGTGATTCCCATTCAGCATGCCTGTTAGAAGACGGGCGTGTTTTTGGTTGGGGATCCTTTCGTGATTCCCACGGCAATATGGGATTAACTTTGCAAGGGAATCAACCCCTGCCTATTGACATCTTACCGGGAGAAAGTTGTTGTAACATTGCTTCCGGCGCCGACCATTTAGTTATACTAAGTTGCGTTGGTCAAGTATATACAATTGGTTGTGGAGAACAAGGTCAGTTGGGTAGGGTGTCCCTAAGAAGTGCTTCTGGTGATGGAAGATATGGTAAAACCGACTTACTAACACCTCGTCAAGTCGTCATAAGACGTGCTAAACTTATAGAAAACATTTGGGCAACAACGTATTGCACTTTTTTAAAGGAATCCCAGACTGGTAATATCTGGGCTTTTGGTTTAAATAATTTCAAACAATTAGCTTGCTCTAAAGACATGTCACCCATTACCTATCCGATAAATACGAATCTGGATCATGTTTTGCAAATAGCTGGTGGACAACATCATACTATGTTACTTAGAGATGACGGTAGAGTTGAGGTAATAGGTTGTAAGGAATACGGTCGTTTAGGCCTAAGATCGATTCAACAAGACGTTGATACATTGACACCTATAACATTTTTAACAAAAAAGAGCATTATTGATATATCTTGCGGTGATGCTCAATCGTTTGCATTGACAAGTGATGGCAAGTTATATGCCTGGGGTATGGGTACTAATCATCAATTGGGCACAGGATCTGAAGAAGATGGCCTCGAGCCTACTTTAATCGAAAGCAAACAAATTGTAGACAAACGAATAATTAAAGCTTCCATCGGCGGTCAACATAGCATGTTTCTGGTCGTGGATTAAATTTAAAAAAAAAAATTGAACCAAATCGCTGTAAAGAAAATTGGAAAAGTGGAAGGAAAAGATCAGAAGCACGCTTATAGCGGAAAGAGGTATCTTCAAATAGTAATAAACTTTTATCTGGCAGGGCCGAAGAAACTGATTGAAACTTTTTAATGAAAAATTTAAATTTTTCTCGTTTTTGATTTCGAATTCGTAGTAGTAATTGCTAGAATTTTCTTTACCTACAGTTTCGTTTTTCCTGTTTAAATAGATGAGGAGTTTGAGCTTATTTTTACATTTTTTTGTTTCTTAATATTATCTTAATATATATTTTTCATATTTATTGAATTTTGTATTTTTAAAGATTTTCTAAATTATTCACTTAAAATATGATTTCTATTCAGTCACACTATAGCCTCTCGATCTTTTCTTTCACAAGAAAAACATTTACAAGAGAAGATTTAAAACTATTTTGTGTTTATACTGTTTATTATCAAAATTTCTTTTTTTTTTATTCAATAACTTGTATTTGTTTTTGTTTTTATTGGCCTTTTTGTTGAACTAATCGTAATTGAACTCAATAAAGAACAAATGTTCATGGATTTGAAACAAAAAAAAAGAAAAAAAAAATAGAAATTCAATATTTTCCATTTAATGCAAAATTATTTAATTATTATTATATTGTTATGCAGTAATACCGGAAGCTTTGGTGGACGTATTTTATGTACATCCTTAAAAAGAAACTGTGATAACGTTCACGATATTCATTTTCGAAGTTTTTCTTTTTTTTTCTTTCTTTTTTTTTTTTAACTTTCATTTCCACTTACACATTATATATCTATTGTTAGTGTATTTAAAGTACAGGCAATTATAATTAAATAGTTATTTATAGCGTGCATTAGATGGGTTCAAGCTCGGAAGCAATGTTTTAACCACTTTCTCTCCCGGTAAGATGAAATTTTTACAACTTTGTCTGGCAAATCAATTATTGAGGGTATGAAGTCCGATCCATTACGTCGTAACGCGCCCTCATCATTGCATCCAAACGAATAAACTTGACCTTCCAGCGTAAGAAGAAGACTATGCATTCCCCCAGTTATGATATCAACCACATTTTGATACTTTTCCAATTAGAGTAGGACGCTTGCGTTCAAACTTGGATGGATCATCTCCCAATCGTTACTGTCCTGTGTGACTTGAAGTATAGTTTAATTTTTTTTTCTATATATAATAATGAATTAATTTTGTTTATTAATCTAATTTTTAATATACAAAAGAAACAACAAAAATCCGAATCTTTTATATCCAGCATTTTTATCTTAAAAAAAAAAAAATCGAAATGTTCATAGATAAGTGTGGCAAGGATTTTTTCTATTTCTATTATTTACCATTCAAAGTTTTATTTTTTCATCTATGGGTAGCTAGCAAAGCACTCAGAAAATAGAGATAGTTTCAGTTTATTTTATGCTATAGGCGTGGCCTGTGACCAATTTGATTCGTTTTGGCAAATTTCATTCATTTTTGCAATCGAAGAAATGTTTATCGCAGACATTACACAGATAAGCAAACATGACAGATGGGCCGACAGAAGGATACGAAAGGATATTTCCAATATTTCTGCCAAATTCGAAGCGGCCAATGGAATGTTTATCACGGACACTGCAAAGGCGGACAGACGGACAGATGGGAACACGAACATACTTAAATCGTTCCCAAATTTGGTACCGATCAAGAATATATATACTCAAGGATATTACCAATGTTTCGGCCAAATTTGAAGCGGCCAATGGAAAGCCTACCCGACGGACACCGCACGGACGGATAGACGGACCGACAGACAGAAGAAAGGGACAAAAGCACAGAAGGACAGAAGGACAGACGGGGACCCGAACAGACGAGGACACGGACAAAAGGGAACACGGGCATGCTTAAATCGATTTCAAATTTGATCAAGAGAATATATATTTATGTACTAACAGATGGACTAATAGATGTGCGGAAGGACGGAGGGACGGACAGTCAAACAGACAGACGAAAATGTAGAAAGTCTTATAAAAGGATGTGGAAGGATATTTTCGATGTTTCTGTCAAACTTGAAGCGGCCAAGGGAAAGCTTACCACAGACACGGTACGGACGGACAGGCGTACATGAGGACAGACGGACAGATTGGAACTCGGAGGGACGGACAGGGTAATAGGCGGACGCAACTGAAGGACAGACGGACATGCTTAAATCTATTCTCAATATCATTCTGGCCAAGGGCAGACAGATATGTGTACAGATGAACAGACAGACACGCGGACGGACAAGTAGACGGTCAGATGCTTAAGTCGATTCTGATTTTGATGCCAGTCAGTTTGTAGGGTCGCTGAAGCTTTGTTTTGGGTATTGTAAACAAAATGACAAATTGAACAGACAAATTGGCCAATTTAACTGATCGCTAATCAGAAAAAGGAAAAAAATTGAAATCAAATTTCTAGTTCTAAGCTGCTTCTAAGAGGGAAAGGTAATCACAATTTAAAAAAGTAAAAAAGAAGCGTAGAAAGTCAGAAATTGATATCGCTATAAATTGGTGTCCGATAAATATTTAATACATTTAATACATCTGTATGTGTATGTGTAAACAATGAAAAGATATTTCTTCGAAAATATTGTTTTTCGCATCACTCCAATGATATAAAAAAAGATTTTTTTTTTTTGTGAACACATGTCATCATAAATTATTATTTGCGCTCAGAAGTAAATATTTTTACATGCATATATGGCCACACACATACATATGTATACTTCGTTTTAAAAAAAAATACATTCAATGTTTTTTCCCCATATGTTTTTTTCAAAAGTTTATATAAAAAAATTGAAAAAAGAGGTTAACACAAACGGGGCTTAAGTCGAATTTATTGATCGTTACATTAAATAATTCCTCCCTGCCTTCGTCTTAGTTCCAAATTCCATTTAACTGTATTGAATTAGATCTTAGATCAACTTATGCCTTAGCTTGTTGTTGTTGTTGTCAAAAGTTTACATATACAGATTTAAGAGAATCTGTAGGGCTATGAATAAAGTTTGGTATTTGGCTCGCTCTTTTAAAGGACTAGACAAACTGAATAGAACGATGTACTTTTGTAATTTTTGTAGAAAAATTTTAATTGTTCTTCTACTATTATTGGATAAAAAATGTGTTCAACAGTAAATTAAATATTATTTAAAATTTAAGCTAAAAGTTAAATCAAAATTGTGCCAAACGATATGTACACCATGGGATTGAAAAAGTTTATATTTTTTTTTATATTTTTAAAGAAATTAAATTAAATTAATTTAGATTAAAAAAAAAAAAAAAATTATATTAGCTTTCACTAGAAAAAACGTAAAACTGCTGATCAATTTGTGTGAACTTATAGGTCGAGTAAGTAATAATCTATTGAATGCCTTTTCTGAATTGAAATCTCGAATGAAAAGAATTATTTATCTGAACCGTTTTCCTCTCTTTCTTCTGCTCGAACGTTCAAGAAAAAAGTCGTATAACCATTTAGTCAAAAAAAAAAAACAAGATAATGGAGATATAAGTCTGAAATTAAAGGCTTCTTCCAGACCTATTTTTTACAAACCAAAAAAAAAAAAAACCGTTTTCGAATTTTCCAAACCAGTGAGTAGGTGGTTTAAAAAGAGAATAATAGATTTAAAAATAAATAGAAATAAAAATAAAATTTTAATATTTAAACTTAAATTTCTTGAAGTCGTAAACTTTGAAAAAACTCAAGGATCATCTCTTTTGCTTTATAAATTAATCTTAATTGATTTTTGAAACTCATTTTTGAAGTCTACTTTCTCCTTCTAGATAAAGTTACAAAGTCTTATTCAAATCGTTGTTACTATTCACAGTAATCAAGAATATATATAATTAATTATTCTGAATAGAGTGACAAGGATTTATATAAGACCTTATAACTTTATCAAGAATATATATAATTGATTATTCTGAATAGTGACAACGATTCATAGTAAGACCTTCTAACTTTATTTCGATGGAGAAAGTAGACTTCAATAATATATATACCTTGTATACCTTTTCTTAACAATCGTACCATGTTACTGACTTTAGCCGGATCTAATATATCTCATAATGTAGTGGACATGAATGACTAGACCCTAATCAGATCTTTAAAGAAGTATGTTTTCATAAAGAAATCCTATATTTTAAAACGTTTATAAAAATTAACTCATTTAATGGGATTTTAAATAAAGTGAAGACTTCTAACATAAGTGGTTTTTTATGTTATGTTTAATTTTTTTTTTTTTTTTTTTTTTGCTTTTTCATTAAAAATTTAGTCCACACGTGAAACGTTGATTAATGATTCAAGTAATTTTTGCATTTTACAAAAGTCTTCAAGCAAAAGTATTTCTCTTTAGTTTCAAATATTAGTTGACTTTTTATTTTTATATTCTTTATGTAGCCTTAGTGAAGATATTTTTATTTTCTTAATCTATTTGTAACATCTAATAAGATGCTCTTTACATTTTATAATTTATATAAATACCACCATGAGATGCTAAATTCATTCAGTTATCTAGGGCCGTCTGCTTGCTCTGTCTATTCATTTACTTGTTTATTTGTTCTTATAACTATTTTGGATCCATTTCTCTATATAAAGTCATTTATTCATCCTTTCCGATGTCTGCATTTTTTTTTCGGTCTATAAGGTGTTTATTTTAGTGTTAGCACGTTCATTATGTCCGTCCCTCCGTTCGTTTATCCCAACTAATTTATTTATTTTCTATTGAAAGCACCTTAATAAGGGTTGTTATCCAGTCCGCGCTAGTAAGAAGCTTTAATATTTAAAAAAAAAAAAAACTTTCGAAATCATTTTCGAACTAGAGTTTTTGATTTTTAATTTTATTTTCATTCTGTATACATATATTTCCCTTTTGTTTGAAAATTAAAAGCCTTAACTCTTCTATTTAGCTTCAGAAAGCAAAATAATTTTTTATTTTTACATAGCTCCTACTATCCAGTTCGTCCAAAATCAAATTTATAAAATCTTTATTTCTGCCTTCTGATATTCTAAATTTATACACGTCGAGAAATATAAAGCAAAAATATATTCTTATGTAGTGCACGTCTTTGTGCGTTAGTTGTTTTTGATAAATGATGCTAGACGATATTTTCTTCACTCGGTTTTTTTCATAGCTTCACCTATCTTTTAGAGGTGAAACCAAATATTTTATATAAAAATAACTAAGAGGAAATTATATAAAGCTTTGCGACGTTATTGTTATAAACGAAATACTCAAATCAACCCATAATTGTAAAATATTTTGTTAATCGTTGACACGATCCTATTTTGTTAATAGTTAATAATCGGAACTATTTTTCACTGGACCGTCAGTTTAAATCAGCCGTAGAAAATTTTTATACGATTGTTCAGTTCAATAACTCGTGTGGAGAGTAAGTTCAACAAGTCACTCAGAGCATGTCCTTTGTGAATAAAGGCACAACGGTGGTCATGAAGGTTTATAGAGAATATTGTGGATACAATAGCTTTGAGTTGTTCTAGTAAGTATTTGCTTAAAGGGATTGTATTTGCAAGAGGGGACTAGTCATGTATTAAACATATATATGTAACGTTTCAATACTTTACACTCCTGAGTTTTCCAATAACCTACGCGTAGACGTTCGAACAGAGTTGCAGATAATGTAATTTTCAGCCAGTCAGCATAGGTCCGCCTATAAAATATATGTAGAAATTTTTATATCCATCACCGATGGTGTATATTCAATTTGTCGTTTTATTTCCAACACTCAGAAAAAAGCAGAGAATTCTCAAGGTACACACATTCTTTATTAGTATGAAAATTAGACTCGATTTAAGCACATCCGTCTGCCCATCTGTCCATCTGTCCATCTGTCCGTGTGTTCACATGTTCGCGTGTCTACATATCCGCGTGCCCGATTCTCCATCTGTCCCTGTGTCTGTCTGTCCTTATGTACGCCTATCCGTCGGTACGGCCGTCCCTGTGTGTGTGTTTCTATGTCCGGTTATCCATCTGTTCCTGTCTTTGTCTATCCTTAAGTTCATCTGTCTCTCGGTTCCTGTCCACTGGGTGTCCACTTGTCCGTTTGTCCATCTGTCTCTGTGTCCGTATGTTCTGTGTCCGTATGTTCGTGTGTGCCTATGACCGCTTGTCCATCTGTTCCTCTCCGTCTCCGTCTATCCTTAAGTCCATCAGTCTCATGACCGCTTGTCCATCTGTTCCTCTCCGTCTCCGTCTATCCTTAAGTCCATCAGTCTCTCTGTTCATGTCTGGGTGTCCACTTGTCCATTTGTCCATCTGTCCCTATGTCCGTGTGTCCACTTGTCCATTTGTCCATCTGTCCCTATGTCCGTGTGTGCGTAGGACCGCTTGTCCATCTGTTCCTATCTCCTTCTATTCTTAGATCCATCTGCCCCCCTATTCCAGTGTCCGTCTGTCCTTATGTCCGTTTATCCGTCCGTCCGGCCGTCCCTATGTCCGTCTGCCCGTATTTGTCTATGACCGCTTGTCCATCTGTTCCTATCTCCGTCTATCCTTAAGTCCATCTGTCTCCCTGTTCCTGTGTCCGCTTGTCCATTCGTCCGTCTGTCCTTATGTCCATCTCTCCCTGTATCTATGTGCCTTTGTGTCCGCTTGCCTATTTGTTCGTGTGTCTGTCTGTGTAATTGTCGGTGGTAAATATACCTTTCTCCGCAAAAATGAAACTACAAACTTGAAATTTGTTAGATACATTGGAATTCTTGCAAGCAGGTTGATATTGCAAATGGGAAAAATCGCTCACAGGCCTCCTCTATGGTATAAAGTAAACTGAAAACACCTCTGTTTTCTGAGTGTTTTGCTCGCTACTAAGAGAGTACACAATAGAAATTTCCACGCTATTCCATAAATGAAAAAACAATCTGCTGCCAACTCCATCTATTAAAATTCAGTTTCTTTTTTGTCCTTTCGTCAAGATGAAGGTTATGGGTATAAAATATTCGGCATAACCGAATGTGTTTTTCTTATTTGTTATATTTGTATCTACTATAGTTGATGAGTACTAACGTAAATTCAAAAACAGAGGTATTCTCTATTTATGTTATACTACAGGATTGTCTCCCAATCAATTTAGACCATTCTCAAGAATAATCTATGTACAAGATCGGCCTAGATTTTTATCAAATTTGAAGCTAATATCTTCATTTTTGTGGCCAAAGCGGGCATATCACTTTACAGGCAGATGTGCTTTAATCGGTTCAGAGTGTAAAGCCAACCAAGATACCAACTATGGTGATTACTTAAAAAGACTAAATAATAAAAGCATAGTAATCAATTTGTGTCGGAAAATATTTGTAATTGATGTAATTACTAGAGAGAATGTGTTGAATTGAATGAAAAAGCTCACTTAAAGAGAATTATAACATTTTTACTAACTAGTCTTTCACAAATGAAAGATACTTACCTTGGGTTTGTAAGATAAGCACTCTTGAATCAGTTTACTATATATATATATATATATATATATATATATATATATATACATATACAAGTATATGCCCTCAAAATCCTTTAGAATGAATTCAAAAAAAAAAATCTATTTCATTTTTATTGTCGAAAACAGTTACTTCCCCTTAAACTTAAAGTTTTGAATTATTTATATTTTGAAACATGTATATAAAAATATTTGTACAGAATGCCAATGAATTTGAAGAAAAACTTTTCATGTACTTAAGTCCAATTTCTGGTAAAAAAAAAAAAAAAAAATAAAGAAATTTGTTGATATTCTGTGTTGTGTTAAACTACCAAACATAAAATTGATATTCAAACATTCACAATGCGAATGCTTAACAACATATATACTCTCTCATATATAATAATCTTCCAACGAAACATAATTTATTGTAACCATAACAAAGTTTCGAACAAAAACTTTTCCAACAACGGAAGCACACTGCAAATGCATGAAATATATGTTTAGTTTTGAAAAGGTGACGCCGCGCGTATTTGCTTTACAAGCAAGAAGGTGCTATTTAGAAAAAAAAAAGAAAAAAAAAAAAAAAGAAGAAAAAATACAGGATTGTATGGCTAACTTTTCTTCAGTGTAGCAGGATAGCAGAGCGTATCGAAAAACAAAGAAAATATTTTGATTACCGTTAAGAGAAGATAATTATGTTTTTATGCTTTCAGATTTTTCTAGATTTTTACATTAATGATAAGACCGGCACCACATCGTCAACAACATTTGATGTCATATCAGTTGAGCATATCACCATTTAATTAACTAAATAATACTACGTTGCAGTTGCAATCTGCAAAATCGTTGACTTTATGCAAATATTTTACAAGATATCTTCAGTTTTTCTACTTTTTTTTTTTTCTTAATTATTCTACATAAGCAGACTTCATTAAGCTTCGACCACATTAAACTGCGTTTAGAGTACAGGTTAGCCTTAGTTAGGAAAATGAAACACCTGACCAAACTCTTAAAAAATTGAAGTTTTTTTTTTTGTTTTTTTTTTTTTTTTTTTTTTTTTTTTTTTTTTTAATGCTGTAACGTTTGCATTAGTAGTGATTTTTAATTTTTCTTTAAAAACACTAAAGTTGTTACCGTAAAACATGTTTTTGACATTTTTGACATGTAATATGAACATAGCACGTTGTAAAAAAAATTAAGAAATAAGAAAACTGTACACAGCCGTGATCGAATCTTTGGTACTCAACAGCTTAATTTGAAAAAAAAAAGAAAAAAATTAAATTCCATACTTTTCAATATAAGCTTTTTTCCCCCTAAGTTGCACTTGGAAATATTTATCGTATAGTCCTTGTATAATTGATAAATATCGAGAAAAAGACGAGAAATCAAGCAATTTTCAGTTTATGTTTTACTGCAGGCTACTATGGACTGATTTGGTCCATATTCAATACTAATCTTCATGCAGGAATTTCCAAACTTTTTTGCCAAACTTTTCGCAACCGCGAAAAATGTTTAACACAAGCGGACAGAAGGACTGACAGCAAGCCTACCTCGATTAGAATTCGATTCCGATCCACAATTCTACTGAGGCTTACAAATACAATTCAATTTTGATCTAGAACCCTTCTGACTGCTGCAAACGTTTTAACAAATTTAATATAACCACATTATTCGATGGACGGTATGTAAATATAAGTTAATGTACAAATTTTCAATATAAAAAAAAAAATAAATAAATAAATAAAAACTGTGAACAGAAAAAGGTAAAGAAAATTGCTCTACGCGAAACAGTAAATGGTCGTTGAGATCAAGTAACAAGTTCAAGTGGGAACTTGTGAAGGCAATATTACATGAACAGAATTTCATACATTTTGTGTCTTAAACTAGAGGAGAAGAAGATGTCGTCAAATTCTTATGAATTTTTTATAGTGAATTCTTTATTTTATGAAATTTATTATAAATATATTTTAATTTGTGTACCCATTATCAAACCATAAGAGTGTATTCAATTCGTCAAAGTGTTTGCTACGCACAGACGGAAACTTCGTAGAACGTATGAAATTTATATATTCTGGATCACTATTAAATTCTCTATCGATATAAGCAAGTCTACCGGTCCATCTGTCCGTCTGTCCTTCTGTCAATCTGTCTATCCGTCTTTCTATTCATCCGGCCATCTCTCCATCTGTGTCCATGTGTCCGTCTGTCCATTCATCCATCTGTCCATTCGTTCATCTGTCCATTCGTCCATCTGTCCATTTGTCCATCTGTCCATTTGTCCATCTGTCCATCTGTCCATCTATTCGTCCGTCCATCTGTCAATCCGTCCATCCATCCATTCATCCATCTGTCCATCCGTCCATCTCTCCGTCCGTCCATCTGTCCATTCGTTTATCTGTGCATTAGTCCATCTGTCCGTGCGTCCATCAGTCCATTCGTCCATCCGTCCACCAGTACATCTGTCCACCTGTCCATCTGACCATCCATCCATCTGCCCATCTGTCCATCCATAATATTTAAATATTAAATGTGCCGCATCGTAACGCTCAAAATTTTATGCAATTAAAAATTGTCATATACGAAATTTATAATTTTAAATGAATCATTCTAATTTGGATCATATCTAAACTTACTTCCAAGTAAGCTATTTTTGGGTTTAATCATCTTACGATTTATCTGTATTTCTAAATCTAACACAGAAATCATTATATTGAAATCAACATACGATTAACGTGGTGGAATTAATTGTTGATAAAAAAAAAAAGAAAAATTCACATACGAATGTCAAAAAATTATCATACATCAAATAAAAAAATAATGAAAGCAAAAAGATAAGAAGTTTTGATAAAACCTTTTACCAAACTTAAAAAAGTATATATATTCGGTTGTAAAATAACAATGGAATGTAATTAAAACGTCTTTCGGTGCAAAGTATCAGGAACAATATCTTTCGCGACACTAATTATGTATTTATACTTACAAAAACTGACATTTTAAGTTAAATATTATTCTCATTAATAAAGGGGTATTTTTCTACAGACTTTCTATTCTATAGTATGGA
>KK351058.1:130205-147274 GCA_000671755.1 Glossina brevipalpis
AAGCCCCTAGAAAAGCGCAGTATTTTAAGCTTGTTTTATACTGTAGGCATGGCCTGCGATTAATTTGGCCCATTCTCAATATCAACCCGTGTGCAAAATTTCAAATGTTTCTGCAAAATTTGAAGCTGATATCTTTATTTTTGCGGCCAAGAGTATGTTCACCACAGATATGACAAGAACGTTCACGCGAATAGATGGACAAGCGGACACAGAAACATACGGACAGCCCGATAAGCGGACAGACGTACACACGGACAGATCGACAGACAGACATACAGATGGTTGGACAGAAGGATAGATGGACAGACGGACATATGTGCAGGCGGACACACAGATACGCGGAAAGACGGACAGAGGGACGTACAGACATACGGATAGATGAACAGACCAACAAACAGACAGACGGACAGACGAAGACGCGTGTAGACAGATACGCGGACAGACGGATACGCGGACAGAGAGTCAGACAAACAGAGAGTCAGACGGACAGAGAGACAGACGGACAGAGAGTCAGACAGACACGCGTATAGATAGGCACGCGAATAGGCGAACATGCGGAGAGACGGACACATGAGCAGACAGCCACAGGGAAAAATTGACATGCGGACAGCCTGCCACACGGACAGATGCATACACGGACAGACAGACAGACAGATGGACATGTGCTTAAGTCGATTCTAATTTTGATTCTAGTCGAGAGTATAAGTACCTTGTGGGGTTTTCTAAAGCCTCCTTCTGGCTGTTACAAAAAAAATGACAGAATGCATATACCCCCTTCCTTCGGGGGTGGGTACAAAAATGTGTGAAAATAATGAACCGTCTCGAAAAGATTCAAAAATACGAACCGGAAAAATCTTTTTTATATCCGATTATGAGTAAACGCTTTTACAGATATTTGACAGAGACAAACATAGATCGTTAAGAAATATAGGTTAGGAATCAAAATAAGCTGCAGAATGCTTTGGTGAACTAAGACAATAATACTAATTTTATGATTGTTTTTGAAATTAAATCTATTTCCAAATACAATGCAGTGCGCATCTACGGACATTCCAGACTGAGTGTCTCTGATATAATTATATTCTAAAGACCATACTACACGAAGTAAAGACGAATGTATAGAAATGAGAGCTGGTTAGGAGTGGCGAGTGATTAGTTTGGTTTGGCTTTGAATTGGGTGGTTAAAGAGATGCAGAAATTAATATGAATATCTGGGAACAGATTACTTCGCAACAAAAGTTCATTTTCACAAAAACATGCTTGATTTACGATCTATATGAAAAGTTAGTGAAGCCATGTTCCTTAAGTAGAAATTATAAAAATTTTTCTATATCACTATAAGTGCGTTCCCTTAGAATCTCCTCATTTCTTCTCTCTTTTGTCATTTATTTTTCAATTTTATTATTATTTGCTAAAGACCATCACGCAATAAATTGACACTAAATGGTGGGTATCCGCGATTCGCTTTAAGGCGTATGCAGTTTTCTCACTTGTTTTTTTTTTCTATTATTTGTAATTGTAAAGCTCTTTAGAGTGCGGAAAATAAAGAGAAGAAAAAAGAAAAAAAAAAAGGTTTACATTTGTTTTAGTTGTTGTATAAATTTTTAACGGTGGGTTAACAAACGTCGTGTTGTGGTAGTAACGTCTGCCGGTATGTGTTACATTCATTTTTCACACAAACACAAATAAACTTTCTTCTATCATTACATGTCACTGTACGAATGTGCGACGACGAGTACAGTAAATGCTAGTGTAAATTTTGTGGTTAGATTAGTTTTGTAACTACACAGACAGTTTATTTTATTTTATTTTTATTTTTATTTTATTTTTTTTTAATTTTTTTTTTCAAGCTGGCTGGTTTAATACGCATTTTACGTTAATTTGTTATTGTTGTTGCTGTAATTGTTGTTATTGCTGTAGTAGCTGTTGTTGTTGTAGTTGTTTGTGGTTACTGTTTGTCATTTGTTGTTATTATAGTGTGTGTGTAGGGTTATATCCTCTATCATGCTAAAATTATGTGCATATAGATGAGCTGAAATAGAAGAGTTTTTGTTGTTGTTGTTGTTGGTGGCGCTTGTTTGCATAAAATGTGTGTCAACAAGGTAAAGGGCAACTAACACATAAACATATTATATAATAAAAAGTATAATTATTTTTTCTTTCCTTTTTTTTCTTTTTTATTCAATTTTCAATCGTTTCTATTCGTTAATGTTTTTATGATTTATTTATTATACATTTTTAAGTTGTTTTTTGTGATTCTCCTTCTATTGTTGTGTGCTTGTGCTTTGACCGCAATATAGTATCTAAAAATAAACCAATTTTCTTGTTTTCAGCTTCCAAAAGCTGATTATTATTTTAATTTTTTTTTTTGATTTTTTTTTTGGCTTTTTTTATTACTACATTTCTTTTTCTTTTTTTTTTTGGTTTTTTTTATTATAATAATTTTTTTATCTTTTCCTTTTTGTCAAGTTTTACAGCAAGATTTTTGCACAAGTTTCTGTTTTTAACGCGCGCGCTTCGTGCACTTTTTTTTTTTTCTTTTTATCTCTATTCATCCATCCACTTTATAATCTTTGCAAAGTTTGTTTGTAGTGGTAATTTGTTTGGAAGTTTCTTGTGAGCAGCAGCGATATCTCAAAATATTAGTATTTGTAATATATTTCGACCTTGAATTTTTGCAAAAGAAAAAACAGAAAAAAATCAACGACGACTAAATTTAATCTAAATATAAAACGTTGTTGTGGAACTTTTTTCTTTTTTTTTTTTTTTCTTTTATTTTATGTCGTATCAGATGCAGTCATTAAAAATTTATTTCAAGTTTACTTCATTATAAAATGGTTTAGTTGTTGTAGCTAAAATATCTGTTGTTGGAGATTTGATTTTGGATTTTTTTTTTGCAAAATTCAACAAAATTCCGGAATAGATAAATAAAAATATCAAAAGTTAAAAAAATATATATATTTATAAATTAGTTTAATATATATTTAAATAAATTAATTTACAAATCCGATGTTGCATTAGATGCGTTTTTTAACAAATTATTTTTAAATATAAAAATCTAATATTGATTATTTAAATACACTAGATATATCTAATAAAATCCAAATAACCCGATTAATTATTTATCTATTTTTTTTTTATTTATATCTAAAACAAAAAAAAAACACAAACAGAAAAAATTTTTTAAAAGAATTTTTAATCGAAAATGTGAAATTAGCCCAATAAGTTTGGCCCACATTTTTGTCTTTGCTAAAGTTGAGCTATCTTCACATTTGGTTCGAGTCTCTGATTAAAGTATTTGTTAATGAGATTAGATCGAATTGGCAGCAAAATTATTAGGAAAATTGTAAAAAAATTATGCTTTATGTTATAAAAAATTGAAAAAAAAGTTTATTATTATTATTTATGATGAAGAAGAGTCCGTATATAACAATTATTTCGGAAATTTATGGCAGTTTTTACTATGAAGTTTTTTTTATATAAAAAAAGTAAACTTTCTTGTTTTTTTTTTTATTATATTGAATAAAGTTTCTCTTCTATCTCTTGAATCATTATGTTTCCATAAGCTTCGATCATAATTTATAATAATATATTATGGGAAAGAAAGAAGCTGAATGGCTTTCTCATAAGTAAACCTATGACAATAAATTCCATGAGTTAATATCTGCTTACATTTGATAAGTCGCTATAAAATTAAAAATTATTTCCAACAAATTACTGCAATCGATGAAAAATGTATCCTATACGAGAATTTTAAACCAAGAAAGACCTGAATGTATTGGAATTGGAAAGGAAATACGAACTAGGAACTGCTACGAACTTCGAACGAAATCTGCTTAAACTCTTACAATTAGATAGATTAAGTAAATAAGCGCTTGAGGAAAAAAGACAATTTACGGCTAAAGGAACTCGGAAAAGTGGTTTTTGCTTTACGAGAACCCCGATCAGAATGAGAAAAAAGCAACCAAGCAACTAATCTTTAACTTAAGTTAGGAACATCTCTCTCATAAGGCTGGTCATTTCTTGTTTGAATATATGCAGATTAACGGTTCACATCAGTTGAATATGTGCGAATAAGGTCCAGGGACTATTTCACCTTGAACGCATCAAGTTTCTACAGAGAGAGAGCATCATTAAGCTTTCCTATAACCCGAGTAAAGACCGTAGGTATTGATGGCCAACATATTTCAATATTTCATCTTTCTAATAAGTTGTGTTTTAAGTATATTTGAATTTTATCAAACAATATAGAGGATTAATCTGTATACCTAATATATTTAAGACTAATAAGAAAGGACGATCAACAAAAATCTATCTTATAAAAAAAAGAAGTAAAAAAACTATTTTACACTTTGCCGAATCTTTTATACGCACCCGATCTTAAAAGAAGGTAAAAGACACTATATTATTAAAAGGGAGTGCTTCTTGGTCGCTTTGGTCCATTTTCAATATCAAACTGCGTGCAAAAACTTCCAATGTTTCTGACAAATTTGAAGCCGATATTTTGGCTTTTGCGACCATGAGAATATTCAGCGCAAAAATTACACAGAGGGACAGACAGACATACAGATAGACGGACAGACAGAGTGGCGGACAGAGAGACTGGCGGACAGATAGACTGGCGGACAGGCAGACAGATAGGTGGACAGAAAGACGGCGAGACAGATGACCACGCTTAAATTGTTACTAAATTTGGTGCTGACAGACGGACAGACCGAGATACTTAATTCGATTCCAAATTTAATGCTGATCAAGAATATATATACTTCTTAGGATTTGTGAAGCTTCCTTCCGGGTGCTTCCGGGTTATCCTTTGGTGTAATAAATATATAGCTTTTAGGTATAATAAATATACAGCATTAAGCCTAAATATTATTCTGAAGGGTCTCAAGTTTATAAAATATTTTTATACATACTGAGATCTGCTCCTATATACCTGTTTTATTTTTACTTAAAACTTAACGATAAATATTCTAGTGAAAGTTGCTTTCTAAATCGATGCCCGAGAAATCTTGAACATAAGGTTTTCAAGATGTTTTCTCAACACATCTATCTTCGACAATATCACGGCGAACTCGTTGTGGTAGGCAATTGGGGGACAATTGATACCGAAAGTTGTTCCGTGAAGCGACTAGCTTGTTCAGCAATCTCAACCAGAGTTCCTTTGTCTTTCACTTTATCCAGCATTCGTTCCATTAACAGCGCCTTGAGGATTGGTATACTCTGATTTGACCTGAACTTTCATAAACTTGAATTTTCATAAATTATATGAAATAAGTTGGCTTCTAAACACCAATTGCCTCCTCAATGAACAGCAGGTGATGCTATTTCCTTTCTTCGGACTCGGCAAATGTAGTAGCCAATTTTGATTTCTGGAACTTCATGTTTGCATTGTCTTTGCGGTGAGTTTAGTATTATCTTGCGAAATGAATTGTAACGTTGTTGGGTTCAAGTTTTTGATAATGTAGTCGAATTTTGTTTTGGCTCATGTTATTCTGTCCACTCGGAAGATTCCCTTCATTTGTACTTGTACGAACCATGGCGCTAGGTCCGAATTACAGAATTGAAGCTTCGTCATTGAAGTTAATTGAATCTACTTGTGCTAAAGTCTCCAAAGTATAGCTAGGTAGGGCTGAACTGTGTAATGACTGCGTTCTCCCTACACTTTCGCTATCCCTTTTTCACTACTTTTTTTTACTACTTTTTTTTACTACTTTTTTTTACCACTTTTTTTAGTGCTTTTTTACTACTTTTTTTTACTACTTTTTTTTACCAGTTTTTTTAGTGCTTTTTTCTACTACAATTTTAAATTCGTGGGTTCTTTACCAAACGTAGTGAACAGGTCGTTCAATTTTGCTTAGTTTATTTGGTAAAAATAAAAAAATACTTAAACTTAAATTAAAAAACATAATTCGAATAGAAATTATTTTCTAAAACAAAAATATAAATCGAAAATTGTAAAATAATTTAATGGAGGTTAATTCTGTCAGTATAACAGTGGAATGTCCACAATATCTTTTAAAACTATTACGATCTGATGATATGACCTTCTCAGTTGTAGAAATTGTGTTTACAAATTATTTAGCATTTCTTTCCAAATTCAATATTTCTAATCAGTAAAAATTCATCGCAAATAAAAAATCTCATAATTTTTTTCAATTTTTGTATATGAAACGAATTTTTTTTTGACTTTTCCTATGAATATGATGAATAGTTTTTGTTTTGATAAAATCTGATGTTTATTGATCCAGAAAATAAAATAACAATTATACCTTAAACAACCATTTATTAAAAGGCAAAGTGCAAACACATAGATTTATTGCTAAAGGTTGGTTACTTTCGAAAAATGCAGCAGAACAATTTGCGGCTACAGGTTTATATCAAAAGGTAGAAAAGACCAGCAGAAGAATTGTTTTTCAAATTGTTCGCATGGGTGTGTACCTTTCGGGTATTGTAACTAAAAACCGTAATCATCGCTATAATCATTGTCATCATCATCATCATCATCATCATCGTCATCATCGTCATCGTCATCATCAATATCATCATCATTCTCATTATCTTGATTATATTCGACCAACGTTTTACGGTTAGAATATAAAATATGTGGATGCATGTGCAAGTTTATGAACAGAATAAAACCGTTCCTTTACTACTACGTATATATATATATGTATAATTCTCTTCAAAGTTGGGGATAATTTTTTTTTTTCCTATTCTGGCAAATTTTTTTTTCCTTTCCGCAAACATTACAAATTAAATGGAAAATCTAAGAAAACATGTGCAAAGTAACCAACAACATATTCAAGATTCCAGCATTAACAGAATACAACACAGCAGACAAGAGCAACGGCAACAACAACAGTAATAATAATGAAAACAAAAAAAAAAAATAAATAAAAAAAAATAAACTTAAATTACCAATTGCCCCTAAAAGGCAAACTAACGTAACTGATCAAACTGTGCTGTTTCAAGTGCTCTATAGAATTCAGCCAAACCGACCAGCCATCCAGCCACTGAACAAAAACAACAACAACAACAATAACCGAGAGAAGTCGACCAACGGACCATTAGAGGTTTGCTTCAGGTTTGGTTTATTGGTTGCCAGTTTTTAGGACAACAATTTATTTCTATTTGACATCGTCTATATATATATATATATGTGTGTGTGTGTGTGTTTGTGTGTTTGTATGTATGCGTTTATGTTTGGTATTTATCTACAAGTAAATATCAACAACCAAAGCAGGGACAGCTCTCATTCAACATCACATAGCGGTCCTAAAATGATATCCACTCATATAGTATGAACACATACATACACAAGCACAGACACTTGAACAAAGACATACCTAATATACATACATACGTACTTACTTACCATACATACACATATACATATACAATAAAGGAGATTAACCAGTTAGTTGTTCTTAAACCGAAAGACCATAAATGCTGCTTATGGAATTTATAGTAAACGTTACATTAAAGTTACTATGCAGCTGTGTGGGGTTCGTCTGAATTAAACCAATAAAAAACAGCCTTTAAGAAAACTAACTTAAAAAAAAAAAAAGGAAAAAAGAAGTAAAAGATCTTTTAAAGCACTTGCTGTTTTAAAAAATTTCCTATGAAGCACACATGCACACATACATACATACATATATATATATATATATATATATATACGTGTGTTTTCAGACATATATAAACGCATACTTATATAAATAGAATATTGAACGACGACTAGATTTGTCTATTGCGGTGGTGCTGTACTATGATTGTTGTTTATCTGTTGTTGTTGATGTTGTTGTTGTTGTTGTTGTTGTTGTTGCTGCTGTTGTTATTACACAAGTAATGTATTGTCTTGATTTGCACAGAACAGCACAGCACAGCATAGCACAGCGGCAATTGGAGCCAAGCATAAGAAAACAGTTAAATGCCTAATGTAGACATTCTTGAATGTAATTGTAGTTGTTGTTGTTGTTGGGTTGATTATTCTTGTTGTTCTTGTTGTCGTTGTTATTGTTGTTACAGCATAAATGCAACTCGTTTGTATATCAATATCAAAGCATCAACAACAACAATATAATGATGACTGCTAACAGCGACAACAATAGCAACAACAGCAACAACAACAAAGCAAAGCAAAGCCTCAACAAAAACCTCAACAGTCGCAGCAAATAACATCAAGTGCAACAATCACTATATGTGGTTTACTTAAAGAGCTTCCTTAAAAAAAGTCGCACACACACACACACACACACATACAAACATAGTAGATAGGCTTTAATACCGTAGGTATTTGTTTGCTATGAGTTTAGAACTTCTTTTTTTTATTTTTTATTTTTTTTTTTTTTTTGGTTATAGTAACTAGACTTGTATTTAATGTGGTTGTTTGATGTTTGCTTGTATTGTTACTGCTAACTAACTAACTAACTGACTAACTGACTGACTGACTGTCTGTTTGGCTGTTTGACTGTTTCGCTATTTGACTGTTAGGCTGCTTGGCTGGCAAGTAAGTAAAAAGCAAGTAAAAAGGGTACAGTGTGCTATACTCTTCCACGCTCGTGTAAACATTTAACAAAAAAAAACCATAATAATAATAATAATAATAAAGCCAGACCTAAACCTGCCGTAAATGAATACATACATATGCTTACACATATATATATATGTATATAAATATGTATAAAAATGTATATTGTATGGTGCTTTTACAATATTCGATTAAAACGAAAAATATGTATATATGTAAGCACATGCATGTAGGCTGATACTCTTAGATGCATGTATGGCTTGTAGGTATAATATTAAGTAAAAAAAAAGAAAAAAAAAAAAGACCGTCTAACGATAATAACATTTATCTTAGCATTGAATTTTTTTTTTTTTTTTTTTTTTTTTTTTTTTGAAAACTTAGCAGTAAAAGACCATAAAAACTGTAAAAACTGGACGCATGCGCAAGCACAAGTTGTTCACTAACAGCACGATTACAACCACCATCACCACCACCAAACCACTACCTACTACCACTATGATCATCACAATCAGTACATTACCTTTATGTTTGGCTGAACATTTAATCGCAACTTCAGAGAATTGGTGCCATGAAGGTACTCACCAAAAATAAGAAAAAAAAATAAAAAAAGAAAAGAAAAACTAAAAACTGAAAACTGAAAAGCAAAAAAAAAAGCTATAAGTTTATCTTCAATTATTTTTCTTTGTCTTGTTTGCATTGTTTTTGTATTTTTTTTTTATTTCAAATTCAAGTAGGTGTTCAGTTTAAGATTAACTCATAAATTTTACTGTTTATTGTTATTGAAAAATTTATGAAATTTATGTACCGTAAAGCAATAGCAGCAGTCAGTAACAGTAATAGCTTTCTTTTATTTATCCATTTTTCATAAGGTAATTAATGGTAGTGGTTTACTTTTAGGAATAAAATATTTATTTATATCCGATACATGGACGAATTCTTGTGCACAAGAGAAATATATTTTTTATGAGCTGGTTTTCTTTTTCACTTAACGGTCAGCTACTTTAAATAGTTTTAAAATGAAAAAGAAACGATAGGATATAGATTCTGTCAAGATCGTATTTATTAAATTTTATTAAAAATTTTTTTTGTTTTGATCTTAAATTATTTCTGATCGATAAAGGGGACACTAAACATATTTCTTTTTTCAACAAAATAGATTAAAACTTTGATCTATGGTAGGTTTTGATGATAGTCAATTTTAACGTTTACAGTTCGTCAAATTCTCAAATTTTTGAAGCCTAGAAAATGTACCGGAAAACTTTCAAAAGAAAGCATGCGGTTTAAAAAAAGTTTGAGTTATTTTTGATCATCCATTTCGTGGTCCAGATTTGGCGGGTTTGTTTCAGTAACAAATGTAAGATGGAACTGTCATCTAAGGCTTCATATGATTAGTGTAATATTTGCCATTTTGTAATATGTATCGGACAACAATCGCTGAAGGTGTTACAATATTAAAAACTTCTACAAAAAGTCACTCTATAATAGATAGACTTCGTGTATTAAGAACAAGTTATGGTCGGCATAATCATCCATCTGTGACCGCATTGCAAGCAATATTGTACTGAAACTTGAAAAAACTGGATCTGTAATCGATTCAAAACTGTCAAAAAAATTCCTCTGTTATTAAAAGGATCGAAGAAGACACACAAGATTTCCATCACTCACAAGATAACTTAAAAGTTCCACGTGCTTAAGTTTTATAGGGCCATCCATTTCGTGGTCTGGATTTGGTAACCTAGTTTGAGTAACATATGTAAAACAGAAGTATCATCTAGACCATCGTATGGTTTGTTTAATGATTGCCATTTTCTAATACGGATCGTTTAAAAATTAGTAGACCTGTTGAAATAGTAAAAACTTATTACAAAAATATGATTGGTACGTTACGAGTAGGTACGTTACGTGAAAAGATTGTGTTTGACATAAACATCTGTCTTACTGCTTTATAGTTAAAACATTGAGGAAGGTTCAAGAAACTAGATTCGTAAAAGCTTTGTTAAGGGCCACACGTCACTGAAATTCACGCTCAACTGGCGCTACGAGCATTGATGGCAAAAGTTTCCAGAAGAAGATCCAAATTTTTCTATTAAACGATGCGCACAGCATTTGACCCTTCTTGAGCCACATTATAAGATATTATACGTTTGGATTTGAATCTCCTGCCTTACAAAATTCAGATAACACGAAAAAACTAAAGCCGGGCGACTATACAACGCGTAGAAGGTACATTGGATAATTAGGTACTCGAACAATACCGTTTGGCTGACAATTTTTCGCATCGAATTTTCGCCAGTCATGAGGTTTGCTTTTTCGCTTGATAGATATGTCTACAAAGCAAAATTTTCGTATCTAAGGCAATGAAAATCCACAAGTAATTATCAAGAACAGTTTCATTTTCAAAAACTCACTTTATGTGCGGTAAGTCTTTAGGTACGATAAGCCCTTACTTTTCCGAAAATAACGAAAGTATGACATAAACCGTGAATTTCTGATTGCTACAGTTATATGATTACCAATTTTTTTAATGTTTATTTTTGGCGTGAATTGAAGTTATGGATGCCGAAGATATGCGATTGCAACAGGACAGTAACACAACCACCATGCTCTGTTTTGACATTATTGAGCGAAAAATTTCCTGGGCTTGTAATTTCATGTATAGATGATGTGAAGTGGCCCCTAAAATAGTGCCATTCTCTCCGTTGAACTTTTTTTATGAGCATACGCAAGGGATCAAGTTTATGTGAACAATTCTCAAACTCGTAACACTTTGAAAACGAATATCTATCACGTTACGGCCAAACTATTGCCTGCTATGTGCAAACAAATCATCGAAAATTACCTCAAAACAAACCAGTCCTGCGAGATGTTGCTTGGACGATATTCGAATGATATTATATTCTACAAATAAAAATAAGGTTTTGAGGTTTAATCCAAATCTCAATCAAAAGTGTGTTTTGCTTACGTTTACTATGAAACTACAAAATGGACGACTTTATATATCGCAGCATGTCAAGACAAATATTTCACATTCACCAGTTGAAGTTGGAAAATTCACAAAACGCGCTACAGTATTTTTTAATATCGCGCAGTGCACACTGCGCAAATGCACAAAATACAAACACTGCTCGTATCGAAGCTACCAAAGGCTTAAAGCAAAATGTGGCGGAATAGCTTTCACTTCGAAATGACAAATAAAGACGATCTGTTAGATAGGCGTTCAATAGCATAAAAAATGGATGATACTTCTTCAAAAGTAAAGGAAGATCCATAAATTTTTTATAGTCTTACATCTGAGCATATTCCTCATGAGCTCGTCTTGATTCATTTTAGAGAGGTAACTTCAAAAGGCGAACTGGGGTCTCATTTAAAGCATTCACGTAAGGAAGTTGAGCTTGAGTTTGATCCAAAGTCACATATAATTGTGTGTGTGTGTGTTAAGTTTATATTTATATTTTAAAAACTATGCAAAAATCCACCATCATTAGCTGAATTTATATTTTTGTGTCGCGTTAGTTTTTTTTGGCGTTCAAACATTTACTCAACTATATGGTCGTTTGCTTTATAGATATTTTATTTTAATTATTTCCCAAAAAATTTCTAAAAAACCAATGAACAGTTAGTTGACGAATAGAGCACAATACAGAGATTTTGAAATAAACTTTTATGCAAACAAAGTAAATCAAACAAAAAAAAAAACAAATAAAAGCAGAAAATAGAAAAAAATTTGCACCGCTTTCATGTTCACATGTGCATGAATGAATGAAATCTATTTTGCAACTTTGCACAAACACTAATACACCTGTTTGGTTGTTTGCAATAAATTTGTTATGCTTAACTAGCAAACAAACAAATCAACTCAACATATATTCATGACCTTCAGTCATTAACAACTCGATTTACATACATTAAAAAACAAATTTGTGTAAACTAAATTTAGAAAACAAAAAAAACAAAAAAAACAAAAAAAGAAAAAATATCAAAACCCCAAAAACTGTTAATAATAGCGTATGCTGTTACACTAAGAGGAAAATAAACATCAACATTAGGTTATGAGCTAATGGCAGATCAAAAAGTGCAATTTTCAAAGGTTGACTGCAAAATGCTTCATGAGTTGTAGCAATTTTTCATGGTTATAATAAATGGATATAACTTTTTTTAAAACAATTAACGACATCTACTTACTATTGCACTAAGAGAGATATATATTTCTAATAGGTTCGAGATGTGAATTTAATTTCCCTACTCATCCATCTGCAATGAAACTATAATCTCTCACTCGGATAGAACGGCTTATTTAAGTCTGATAGAATGGGTTTTAGGAGATCAACCCAATTAAATTTCCCCTTACGTTCATCTGAAGTGAAATTATAATCTTGCACTTAGATAGAACGGCTTGTTGAAGTCCGATAGACTGGGTTTTGGGAAATCGACCCAATTAAATTTCCCCTTACGCCCATCTGAACTGAAATTATAATCTTACATTTAGATAAAAGAGGCTTATTGAAGTCTGATAGATCGGGTTTTGGGAAATCGATCCAAAAGCAGATTTAGGAGATGCGAATTGAATTTCCCTATTCGTCTATTTGAAGTGAAATTATAATCTCACATTCGGATAGAACGGCTTATTGAGGTCCGTTAGACTGCGTTTTGGGAAATCAACACAAAAGCCTGTTCCCGGCTAATTGATTAGGCTTTGGGAAATCGACTGGGTTTTTGGGGAATCGACTGGGTTTTGGGAAACCAATTGGGTTTTCGAAAACCGACCCAAACGCAGCTTTGGATTTTCCACGGGAAATACAGACGTAGTATTACAAGTCTTATTTTTGGGAATTCTTTCAAGTCTCAATTTTTAATCCACTTATAAGTTAATTGTTACTAGCCATACTTTACCAGTCCTATTGATTAAACCTAATTGATCATTTTTTATCGATCGTTCGCTGCCTGCTTTACCTAAAATTGCAGACACATTACTTTGATCTCTTTAAAGTTCACTTTAAAGTTTTAAAACGCAGGGCGATCTTGATGGTCATTTGTATATCGTGTACTATAATTGTTGTGATAAGAAATCTTTTTCGACTTGTTCTGCCACATTGCTATTAAATCTCAGATTATGTGGAGACTCGATCCGTAACTAGGATTCTAAATACATGAACGAAGTTTCCCGAACAAATGGAAAAGTTAAAGATAGACCTCACTCAACAGGGTGAGAACGTGATATTCATACGCTGTTTCTCTCTACTAATTCGACTAAAGGGTTTTTGTTTCTCGACCAAACCGTTCCTTATGAGAGTTATACAGAACCTAGAAAGTCTAATCAGAATATTTATTCTTATTTTTTATTTCCGGCACCATGGATATCCGAAGCACACGAAATTGTGTATTATCGGGCACCGTGGGAATAGACCTTCAAAGCAGGCAGATGTCGGCCGCATTTGAAAATAGTGTAAAATCATTGATGTACACCATGTTTTAACTATTTGAAGCGCAATAATTATGAGTGAAGTAATTCATTAGATATTTGGTCTTTTGTCTAATGGGTATAATTTAAGGCAATCGTTGTGCTTTTTTTATATTTGACCATAGATTGAAAACTGTAAACTTGTGTGTAGACTATATATATCGATTATATATAATAAGTATGTAGACTATATACGTCGAATATATTGCATGTGGACTATATATGTCGACTATATATATAAGAAGTATCTGAACTATATATAATATATGAACTATATGCATGTAGACTATATATGTCGATAATATACAAATATATAAACTATATATGTCGACAATATATATAATAAATATATGGACTATGTATAATATGTCAACTATATATAGTAAGTTTGTAGAGTATATATGTCGATTATACATAAGTATGTAAATTATATATGTCGACTATATTTATAATAAGGATCTGGGCTATATATGATATATATGTAGACTATATATGTCGATTATATATAAGTAAGTAAACTATATATTTCGACTATATATAATGAGTATGTGGACGATATATGTCAACTCTATATTAAGTATGTAGTAGTTATGTAGACTATATATGTCGACAATATATAAATATGTAGACTATATATAATTTTGGGTCGACAGAATGCTTCGAATAAATTTTCAACAAATTCTTTTTACCTCATTAAATAATAATTTTTAAAGCAACTTTCTCTTCAATAAATCTAATACGAAGCGAAATCTATAGCTGAATTTTTTTCTAAATTAAAATATTTTTTTTTTTTAAATTTGTTTTTATATTTAAGTTGTTAGCAAAATGGTATTTATGCGTATATATGCAAAAATTATAACAATAATTACAGAAACTTTCTGTTCGCATTTACCTCTCAACTAAAAGTTTGCGAGGTATATGGTTTTTCATTTAGCTGCTTAAGGACCATACTCCAAATATACAGTTAGAGTTAATCTTCCAGTTAAAATACGAAATTAAGGTTATTTCCGTCATGTTGTGGTTTGTAGTACAATTAAGAAAAATTTGTCTTAAACAATGCAATCCTTCGTTATGTGCAAGTACTACTAAGGAGAAGTTAGATATTAGGCTCCTTTGAGTTTAGTTGTCATTATTCCAAATAATATTAAAATCAATAATGCGTCATTAATATTAATTTAATAATACAATAGAACAATTTAAATATTAATAGAATTATTAATTGCGAAAAATTATTTTATATTTTATTATACTATAAAAGTAAGATACACAAAATTCGTTGAAAACGAAATATTTTCAATTTCACTTGGTTGTGTTTTTTATTAGTTTTATTATTATGATAATTTTAAATGAAAACCAAAAGTCAACAGTTCTTGATTTTTATAGCGGTTGTTAAAAATGTTGATATTGCTGCAATATATTTATGCAAGTGAATGTATTTATGGGTGACCCATACCCTGTCAGCTATTATGTTGCCATTTATTCCCTTAAGTTTTTGCCGGCGGTAGCATCAATTGTTCAGCATGGCGTTATTTTTGCTCTTTAACTCTTCAAATTTGCATTGTAGAGTAAGAGCAACAACAACAACAACAAGAAAAAAGGTGCACGTATTTTAACAAGAGCAACCAAAAAACACTGCAACTAGTCTTTGTGTAGATATACTTGTTCCATTGTGTGGTAATGTATGCTAATTTATAGTTGAAATCAGATTCCTTTAAACAGTAACAAAACAACAACAACAAGAAAAATTATGTAAATACTCTGAAAGGAAGAGCAAAATATTTATTTAAAATTAAACTAAACTACTAATATTGTTTTCATTTCGTCTGTCTCCCAGTGAATAGAGATTTGATATGGTATGAGATGATATGATGGGACTAGCGTTTGTTTTCTCAAACGCTGTTATCACTGTCATCATGGAATGGAAATTTAAAAAGTGTCCCTTTGGCACGCTTTACTACAAATTTATATTATTTAAAATTTTATTTATAAGAATAAGAAATTCACAGACCGTGTTTTTTAATATACGTGTTTTTTAAATAACAATGATGGATGATGATGGATGATGGATTACTATTCAATTGGTTATTTCGATTGCTATAAATGTGAAGCTTTTTCGGTATAATCCCACACGCTTTAAGCCAGTTAGCTGAGTAATTTATTTTTCAAAGTTTTTTGGTCTTTGGCTTACAGCAGACTTACTGGTTTTATAAAGAAAAATATACCATTAAATAACATTCATACTGCATCTTAATAAAATTTGGAGTTTTTATATCGAATGATAATTTTTATACCCACTGCCGAAAAATGAAGAGTACCTTAATTTTGCCACTTTGTTCGTAACGGCCAAAAGGAAACTTTAAAGAACCTATAAAGTATATAAATTCTTGACCAGCATCAAGTTTAGCATCGATTTCAGCATTTCGTGCGTCTGTCTGCCTGTCCGTTTATCCACCTGTCTGTCGGTCTGTCTGTCGGTTTATGCTGTCTGTCTGTTCGTTTGTCTGACCGTCTTTCCAGCTGTCTGTCTGTTTGTCCTGTCTGTTTGTTTGTCTGTCCAGCTGTCTGTCTGTTTGTTCTGTCTGGCTGTTTGTTTGCCAATCTGTTTGTCCATCTGTTCGACTATTCGCCTGCGTAATGTCCGTGTTGAATATTCTGCTGACCTCGAAAATTGGCTTCAATTGACAATAGGCCAAACCGACCAAAGAACCTATTGTGCCTACTGTGCAACGTAAGCTAAAACCACTTGCTTTTAAGATTAAAGCAAAAGTTGGGCTCTTTGCTTTTTACTCACAAATCGCTGCAAATCGACTATATCGCTGTAAATCGCTATAAAAAATTCCACATTTATCGAGCTGGATAGCTTCCAGCACCGGTAAAAAAATGGAAGTAATCGAGCACGTCCACTATCCGTACATCGTTCACGTCCATCTGTCCACCACGCATCCGTCATCTGTCCAGTACGCATCCGTCCGTCCGTCCACCACATGTCCGTCCATCCATTCGTCCATCACGCATCCGTCGACCACGCATCCGTCGACCACGCATCCGTCCACCACGTATCCGTCGACAACGTATCCG
>KK351058.1:147751-176185 GCA_000671755.1 Glossina brevipalpis
TTTCCACCCTATTCGTCAAAAATAGAAAAAATCTACCACGCCCACTTATTAAAATTCAGTTTTTTTTACCTTTTTTAAGATAAAGGTTGTGATAATTGGTACAGTTGAATATAATTGTTTTGCTTATATTATTTCACTTCATTTAGTTCGTTGATTTAAATTTTCATTTCAGCGCGGTCAACGTCGCACACAATTTAGAAACGACATTAACCTATTGCAAGATATTTGAAATGAAAAAATGTGCACATTGACCCATTAAAAAAATCTGAAAAGTCTTTCCAAAATTTGCGGTAACAAAAAATTCACTAAAACAAATTCAAAGCCAACTCATTAGAAGTCTTCTTCGTAAACTAATATAGTTGCGTCTATCACGTATTATTTCTGCTATCCCTACATATAAAAGTGTTAACTGTTTGTAAAGATATAACTTTGCATTGTACTTTTTGTTTTTTGTTTTGTTTTGTTTTGATCTGTCCAAAGATTACTGGTAAGTTAACGTTTGCATACTAAACGCTTTTAAATACGATCTTTCGAGAAAGAGACGATCACAAAGACAAATTTTATTGGATTTGATTCATGTTATGCGATTACTCACTTACTACACTCGTCAACTTGCTTTTATTTCGGAACTAATGTCTCTGATATAAAAACGATAGAATTTCAGTAGCAACAATCAAATCATACATCAACCATAATATAGATGGCTTATAGCGTCATTTAGACATACTGGAGCGATAACTGATAAGGTTAAATTTTTGGCATAAGTCACTTCGCCAATTCATTCGCCTGACATAGCAACCGAATTTGAATGATCTGTATTAAATTCAGCTTTCAACCACCTACGAATTTGAATTAAATGTATTTAATCAATAGCTCACAGATGAGGATTTGATCAGGAAAAGTCAAAATTAATTTAAGATTTCATATCACTAACGAGTTAGGAACTTATCTTCATAAAAAAATATAAGCTTAAAAGTCACCGTTTTAATCTAAACTCAGGTTCACTTAGGTATTGCCCGTAATATAGGCATCAAGAGCAGTACCGCGAAGACTTTTTATATGACCCAATATTTAAAGTTTTTTTAAGTATAATGTAAGTAAGTATGAAATATGCTCTTAAACTATTATCGCATAAAATTGTTTACCTATCAACTAATTTTCTCCGTTGTAATAAAAATAAAATAAATAGTTTAAGTTCAGCATATCTTTTCGAATTTTAATATATTTTTTCGATAATTCTATTTCAATCGTTATGATAGCATAACCTGACTAAGCTAAGAGAAAATAAATTAATTTTTTTTTTTTTTTTTTGCTTTTTGCTCTCAATTGTTTATCATCTAATAAAGCATAAAACTGTTAAAGTCAATATAAAGATAAAATAAGCCAACCTATACACAAATATTAGATGTTTAATGTTAAAACATGTTCAAATACCCATAGTTACTACCTATCAAACAACATCGTAAATTATATTAAACGGCAATACAAACCAACAACGTTACGTTTTCTGTTGATTTTCTGTGCCTTGAAACGGGAAAGTACTACTAAAGTAACGATGCCAAAGAAATGATAAGTGTCAGAAGATAAATGAGTGCATGCTCTCGGTTCTCGGTAGATTGTAAAATTGAAGCTCTGCACATATATATAAAAGTAATGGTGATCATGATAATGATAATGATGATGATGGGAATGATAATGATGGTAATAATGATGATGATGATGATGCAGCGTAAATTCAGAAATTGTAAATTTCGCTGTTGCTACTGTTAAAATCTGTTCAAGTGAAGTGCAGTCAAATGTAAAGTGAAGTGTGCCACTTTTCGATGTATATCTCCTCAAGCAATCATATAAAAAGAAAAGAAAAAAAAAGAAAAAGAAAAGAAATAAAAAGAAAGGCCTGATGCCGTTGCCTTGCTACCTGGTTGTATAGTGTACAGTGTACAGTATAATTACGAAGTCAAAACAACCTAAAGGTAATATTTCGAGTATAGTGTAATCTCTTTACTACAAAAGTTACAAACGGCATCTCAAGCCACCTAATAAAAGATTGACAGGTGAATAATAGACGCCGTGCTTTGTATATACTATTTTTCTTCCTATTCCAGATGTCAGAACAATTGCAAGAATTGCTGTTAGCAAGGAAAGATAATAGCGCTAACAATATCACAACACCACTGAATGCAATACTCTTTTGATTGAATGATTGATTTAATGATTGCATTTGTAATTGTAGCTATTGCACTAAAGACAAACGTAGTAGCGGTTTAACAATTTTCTAAAAATTGCAAAAAAAAAAGAAGAAGAAAAACGAAACAAAATAAATTACAATAATTACTCTCTCTCTATCTCTCTCTCATCCTAAGCTTTAACCCAAACATCACTTATTACATTATAGAGTCAGCCAATTCAACAATTATACGGTAGTTTTTTGAGATGTGAAAGAATTTTTTTTTTTTTTTTGCTCACTAGAAAATAAAAACAATTTTCGATTAAAATGTTTTGGAATTAAAGAATAAAAAACAAGTTAATTCTTATCGATGTTCTAAGAGTAAAGAAAAGATTCTCTCGCTTTAAATATGTTCCCGAAATATATTCCATAAATCTGGTATTCCGAGTCACAGCTAGGAATTGCGATAGGTTGCGTTATATGTTTTCGGATCACATTTCCTTACGAGATAGAACTTACTCTTCTTTTTCGGGACCAAAGATCCTGTAACTATTTTTTAGGTTTAGTATAGTTATCCCTCACAGGTCTACCGAGTCTACTTCTGTTAACACAAATATTTTGATTGATAATAATATTAGGACTTATAGCAGGAACATCACTTGTCCTACTGTTTAGAAAGCTCTTAACTGCTAAGATCTCTTCTTACAGTCCATAGACTAGACCGTACATGGATGGATTCTTTGATGGTATTAAGACCTCTTTTTCCGCAAGGAAACAAATTTCTTCCTCGTTCTAGGAATATGCTAAAACTCGTAGAAGGGATATTATAACTGTGTATGAGGGCTCACTACCTCTTAGAATGATTACTAACTATAACATGAATTCGAATTTTTTTTTATTCACGTTTTCTTCACTTCTTTAACTATTATGTCAAACTTTGAAGTGAAATCTTCGCTTTTCTTCTTGTTGGTCTTTGAAATTTAACAAAAAATATATTTTCTGCAGTGTTTGAATTTTCTAATTTTGGGGAAGGAGCCCTAGAGGGAAGAACTCAAAATCTCAGGCTTACCTAGTATGGTTGTAATTTGTACTTTAATGCTACTTCTCGTGGTCTGTGGAATTCAACTAAAAATGTAATTTCTGCAGTGTTTGAGTTTTCTAATTTTGGGGAAGGGAACGTAGAGGGAAGAACTGAAAATCTCATGGTTGGCTAATATGGGTGTAATTTATACTTTAATGCTACTTCTCGTGGTCTGTGAAATTCAACTAAAAATTTATTTTCTGGGGTGTTTTGAGTTTTGAGATTTTGGGAAGGAAACCTAGCGGGAAGAACTCAACTTCTCATGCTTGCTTGTTATATTAAGAAAGCCAACAACAATTGAACGGAGAGGAATGAATACGTAAAAAAACAGATTGATGTGATTATATCGATTCAAAAATATCAATTTGATCAAATTATACATAACTTTTACGAAGTATTTCATTTTTTAATGGCCATCGGATATAGATAAACCTTAGTAGAAAAGTTAAATATATGTATACAGATTTTGCTACGATATATACAAGAAAAATACGTCTTAATCAAGTCTAGAATAAAATTTACATTAAGGAGTTTATTTACTAATGAAAAATATGAAAAAAATACTACGAAACTCTATAGGACTGTTTGGAAAAGCATAAATGCTTATGTTACTGGCATATGAGCCTTTAATAAATTATAAAATTTACATCGCATTTATTATCTAAGATATAAAGATAATGAACGTATTGTCTTCGATTTTTTTTATGGTATTTAACAACAAAATTATTAATAAGATAATGAGAGTTAAAAGAAATCATAAATTTCAGAATTCTCTCATGTAAATGAAAATGGTTTGCATTTGTCATGAAAGCTCTTATCATGGAATGAATTTATTTTATTATTTTCAAATGATATTCATGTACGTATTATTAATTTTTGCATTTCTTTTTTTTCTATTCTCTTACAGGTAAGTTCCCGTACGATGTTATATAAAAACGCAAATTCCATGTTGTAATAGAATTACAAACTTCAAATATGGTAGAAGGATAGATAAACCTGCAGTGAAATAGAATAAATAACATTTATATACAAGAAAGGTAATTTATTAAACTTGATCATATATCAGTTTATAAATTTCAACATGCGTTTTATATTTAAAATATTAATTTATCTTACCTTGATATCATCATCTATTTTAAGTTTAGTTGAAGAATTGATGGAACGTTCGGTCATGATCCAAATTACTTTATTGTTTTGTCTCTCAACTAATTGGTCTTAAATTATAAGCATAAGTAAGAAAATGATACTCGATTTTGCCAAATCTTTTATACCCATCACATTTATCGTACGAAGAGGTAAAAAATATTTACATTTTAATGGGTGGGCGTAGCAGATTTTTTCATTTTTATGGAAGAATTGTTTATTGTGTAGTCAATGAGCAATGACCAAGCACGCAAAAAACAGAGATGTTTTCAACTTGTTTTATTCTGTAAGCGTGACCTGGGACCAATTTAAACCATTGTCAATACCAACCTGCCTGCGAGAACTTCCAATGTGTCTGCCAAATTTGAAGTCGATATCTCCATTTTTGGGCCCAAGAGGCATTCCATACACAAAAGTGGACAGATAGATGGATTCCGAATTTCCTACTGATGAAAGATAGATATACTTTGTACGGTTTGTGAAGCATTTTCTTTAATGTTACACAACGTTTTCACAAAAAAATGAAATTCCTGTTCTCTATTATATGGAGCGGCCGCGGTCGAGCCTTTCCTTACAAATTACCAGAGAATACCTAAATAGCTGAATAAATGTGGACATTTTTATAGAATTGTCTGCAGTAAGTAGAAAGCACAAATTTTTTTTTCTTTAAGGAGAAATTTGCTTTGTATTGTAGACGCGCCCTTTGACCGGTTTTGCCCATTATCAATGGAAGCCGATATGTTCAATTTAATGGCCAGAAGAATGTTTACCATGGAGTTTGCACTGGGGAATAGACGAACAGATGGATAGACGAACACACCGACGGACAGATAGACAGACAGAGAGATAGATAGACAAACAGGCAGACCGTCGGATAAATGGACAGTCAGACAAACCGACAGACAGACGGGCAGACAGACATATGGGTAGACAGATGGACGGACAGATAGACGGACGAGCAGATAGAGAGACGGATAGTCAGGCAGACATATAGACACACAAGCAGACCGGGAGACATATGGACAGTAAGACAAACGGATAGACAGAAGGACAGACAGACAGATGGCCAAACAACAGAAACAAAGATGAAGAGTCGGACATGCTTAGAACGATCCTAAATTTTATACTGATCAAGCATATATATACTTCATAGGGTGTCCGAAGCTTCCCTCTGGGTGCTGTAAACAAACTCACAAAATTAATATATCTAGGTAGTGGTTATAATGAATATTCTTTCGCGATGGTCGTTTACGTCGTCTATTAACTAAACCGCTGTTCTCGATTGATAGTGGTATTATATATATTCGCAACAACTTAAGATGACCTTACCGCGCGAAAATAGTGTAGGGAATGAAAATGAAGAAATAATTTAGGTTGACAGGAAATATATTTCGATGTTCTTTTGTCCTTCTGGAGATAAAAATGTAAGTTTTTTTTTAAATACTTTTGAATTAAATGCAAGGATCTATTGATTTTGTTATCTTTTGAATATCTAAAGGATAACGTCCGATCTTTTAAAAATTTACCAACAATCAGTTCAGCAAAATATCGTTTTCTAACCGAAAGTTTACGTTCGTACGTATTTAGAAATAAATTTGTATTATCGAAAAAGAGCGAGAGAGAGAGAGAGAGGGGGTGGGGAGAGAGATGGGGGTGAGAGAGGGGGAGGGGAGAGAGAGAGGGAGAGAGTGAGATAGGGGGTGGATAGACAAGGAGATAGGAGGGATAGAGAGAGAGAGCGGGAGGAGAGAGAGAGAAAGAGAATCCGAATTCGTATCTCTAGCGCTTTGTTTTGGAAATAAAATTTCTTAAAAATATTATGGTCATAGCAGCCGGGAATAAAGGATATTTTGAAGTTGAACATGCTTTTTACACTTCTCTTAGGAATTACAAATCGTATTGAAATTGTGTGAAGTGTAAAATACTGAAAAATTGACTATAACAGAAAACTTCTCTTAGAAATGAATAAAATGCTCCCATAGAAATAAATTTTTTTTTTTAACTCACAAACAATACCATTAAAATAAACAAAATAAAAAGAGTATCGGCGGCAGTGTTTGGTATTGCGTTGTAAACTATGAAAACGAAGCACTTATGAAGTTAAGCTCAAGAATTATTAAATAATGTAAAGTTTAAACTAATAGCCAGACATTGTTGTTTGAAAAGTTTTGTTGTTGGTTAAAAACAACAGATTTTTCAACTTTGTTGTGCTTAGCAGTCAGTATTTTGCTTTTGGTCTCTATTTAAAAACCATAGTGATTTAACACTCGTTGAAGTATTGTTGTTATTGTAATTCAAAAAAAGGGCAAAGTTCCTTTATTCTTGTAAGTGCGCATGAAGTGGAAATGATTTGTGTAAGTAACAAGGATGTAAATTTCGGTGGGAAAGGATAGAAAAAAAAGCTTTCAAATAATTAATGGTTAAGGCGAAGTAGTTTCAAATTTTTATTATTTCCACTACCTAAACACGAAAGTATACTAATTTTATTGTTTTGTTTGCCAAACCTGATAAGTAGATAAAGAATATTTCATTTCAATCTCTTCATCTGTAGTAGTATGAATTATTGTCGACATACGTAGAAAATAAATTTTGTAAAGAAGACTTTCAGAGCTGATTACTTATAGCTTTAGTTATGAGAAAAAAACTTGATCTGATCTGATGTATATTTAGAAAAAACGTAGAAGAAAAAAACGCTTGAAAGCACTTACAACTCGGATATTCGTATAACAAAAGAAATTTGTTACATATTAACATGTTATCTGGCGTAAGCTCTGGAAGATCCGTTCAATTAATAGACACACATTTAATGACATTTTTTTTTGTTTTTGCAATTAGTTTAGCACGCAAGTTATACAAAGTTTATCTCAAAACGTATATAACTTCCCTTTCTTTTTTTTATTTTTTTTTTTTTATTTCATTCATTGTACAGCTTGGTAAGCATAAAGAGTACAACAAAAATAACATATTGTTCTTTATGGCGTTTATTAAGTAATAAAATGTCGCTTTAAAAGCAATTATGATAACAATAATTTTTCGTTTAAAGTAAAAAAAAAAATAAATAAATAAAAATTTGCCCAAAAAATAACTGCTGCAAAGACCCCGAAAAACTTTATAGCCATTTACGGAGTAAATCTACACAAAAAAAAACCAACAACTTTCATGAAATACCATAAAATTTGTCATTGTGTTCATCTACGCCCGCATCAGTAAGAAAAAAGATAATTGTGTATGCAGTTTATTTACTTACACATAAAATTTCATTTATCTTAAAAATATTAAAAACAACAAAAAAAAAGTGTAAGAAGAAACGTTTATATTATACATATAGATATATACGTATATATAAATAAACATAAAAAGTGACGTCATAATCTTATTATCGACTCGGGAAAATGGAGACAAAATAAATACGAACATTAGGGTCGTATAACGTCGCCATTAAATACTCTACCTCTACTTCTCTCTACACTTTCGTCTACACTTCGTTTATTAAACGACTTCACTTGTATCCTATCTTGTCATCATATTAATGTTTACTTTTCGTGCGAGAGTTTTGTATGAGAAAAACTCCTAAACTTAAACCTAAATATGTTACGTTCACACTTTTAGTCAAGAACTTATGAGTCTTCTTCTTTTTTTTCGTTATAAAATAGACCAAATTAGGTAAAAATTCACGACCGTTGTGGTGTAAACATACTACAGTACTTTTATATGCCGAACAGCTATTGTGGACCTATTTTTTACCATACACTTGTAAAAAGTCGGTCTTGTTTTTTGTATACGGGACGAAGAGAGTTCAAAAAATAGGAGTATTGGACAATCCGATTTAAATCTTCTGCATTTGTTTTGTACCCCAGTCTCGATCGTTGTTTGTTCGGAACTATTAGAAATTTGCAAATTTTTCTCATATAATCATTTTTTGCAAAAAGGGGTTTATGTAGAGAAAGGGACAAAACGGTGCCATCCATTACACCTCCAAGAGTTTACGTTCTTGAACCGAAAAATATCAGTCTACGTCTAAATATCTCAAAAATTGCAACCTATAGGTTAATCATACAAAAATAGATAGAGGCATATTAGATAGAGACAGACGGACTGACGGAGAGAGAGACGGACAGACAGTGGAACCGACAAACATACAATGCGATACATGGACAGTGACGGACAGGTAGACGGGCAGGTAGACGGACAGGTAGACGGACAGGTAGACGGACAGGTAGACGGACAGTGACGGGCAGATAGACGGATAGGCAGACGGAAAGGCAGAGGGCCAGGGAGACAAACGGACAGACAGACGGACACAGCTCGAAACACTGACGGAAAGACAGACGGACAGATAGATGGACAGATAGATGTATAGATAGATGGACTGATAGACGTACAGACAAACGGATAGATAGACGTACAAATAGACGGACAGATAGACGAACAGATAGACGGACAGATAAACGCACAGATAGACGGACAGACGGACGCACAGATAAACGGACAGATAGATGTACAGATAGACGGACAGATAGACGCACAGATGAACGGGCAGATAGACATACAGATAAACGCACAAATAGACGGACAGACAGACGCACAGATAAACGGACAGATAGATGTACAGATAGAGGGACAGATAGACGCACAGATGAACGGGCAGATAGACATACAGATAGACGGACAGATATAAGGACAGATACAAGGCCAGAAAGACGGACAGATACATAGAAAGCCGGACGGGCAGAGATGTATAGACGAACGGGCGGACAGACAGACGAACAGACAAGCTTGAAATGAGTTGCAAAATGATTTCGAGTCGATCGTTATAATAAAAAAATGAATCCATTTGAAGTCGTTCTGATTGTTACATAGATCCCCACAAATTTAATGTACTCTTTAGCACAAACGCGGTATAGAACATAAAAACCGGAAATTATTATGTTCGTTACATAGCATGAAATATTATGTAGTCTATAGTATATATCAAGCCCTAAAGAGTGAAGTAAATTTTAAATAATTCATTCGTTTGTTAACGTCTTAGTCATACATAACGCTTTGTTATTGAGAACTAACTAACTGGTTCTTGGGCTTATTATTTTTAAGACTACTACAAATATATATATATATATATATATATATATATATATATATGTATATTAGTCTAGAACAAATTGTAATAACAGTTTAACTAATCAATATGACATTGACGATAACAAGCCCATATTAATGACATTTAATGCCGCAACTCCGTTAATCTTACATGAATGCATTCATGCCTCCACATATATGTACAAACACTTGCTTATGGGACACGTCATCACCACCTCCATCTTGAATTAAGAGCTTAAGACCACTAATATAAATTTCATGTTGTTTGTTTAGACAGCTTTATACCATATTAGAATAAGGTCATCATCATCAGCGTTCTCAATGCGCACTAAACAGTAAACATTGCTACTATTACTTCTACTACTGAGTTAAATTAGAAAAAAAAACAAGAAACAAAAAATCAACTACAAGCTTACACACAACTAATCTGTACACCTTAAAAGCCTAAAAAGGTCATCGTCAACAAACATATCATATAAGAATATTCCTTTCAGTCTGAAGACAAAATTTTTGTTTTTATATTTCAATTCTATTTAGTTTAGTAAATATTCACGATTTTACGCTTACCGCTCAAGAACATATGGTTTTTTGTTTGTTTCTTTTTTCTGTTTTTTTTTTTGTTTTTTTTGTTTTTTTTTTCTTATTCATTGTCATTGTTGCTAATATTATGGTATTGCATGCAAATCACGTTTGTTCCAATTTTCAATTGTATTAAGATGCGTTGGCGGTGGGGTCATTTGTTCACTTATATCATATCACCGAAAACTCCTTTTATTACTTGTTGTTTTTAAGGCGCATTTTCACGTCATGTTTAATTTATAAATTGTGACTGTTTGTTTGCGTTTACTAGTGAAGTCAAGGAGAAACATTAATACTCATTTAATAGACAGGTTACAACACTATTAACCATTAAGAAATTTTATTATAAAAAAACGAATTCGTTTTTGAATTAAAATAATAACTTTAGAATTATATCTAGATTAATAAGAAAACAGTCCTTAGGTGAACACATATTTGACGTAGGAGTTGCCAAATTTTTCATATACTTATTAAAAATGATGATGATGATACATCCAGACCCTTCTAAACAAGCATGAATTCAAGCCACATTGAAATCTTATTCGAAATAAGCGATAATCGCATCCAACTGTAGGGTCTTGTCGATAAAATTTCGTTTCTTGTCATTAGTAGCGCAAAACAGATCCACTCGGCGACTTTTCAAAAAGTCTTTTTTCTTTCTATTCTGTCGAAATTATTTCTCTACGATCTGAACCTTATATTACTTTTGCTAACTTGTTCACAAAGACCGAAAGCATTCTTCAAAAATATCAAAAATTATATATATAATTATATATATTTACATATATAGATACATATATATACGTAAGAACAGATCCAATAGTATCCGATCTGAAAGTGATCTTCAAAAAGGCTAAAAATTATGTGCACAAGAGCAGATCCGGTAGTAACCGACCTGAGAGCGGTGTTCAAAAACGCCAAAAATTATGTGTACAAGAACAGATCCGGTAGTACACGAACTGCTATATAGTAGTCCGTTTTTTGATATTTGGAAGGATTTTTATTATCTTCAGAAAGAGGACTTACAAGCGACTAAAATCTGCACTGCTTTGGTCAGCCAAACGAGCCTAGAATATAAGAAAATATAAAGAATGTAGTGAAACGCGGGATGAGCATCGTTTAAAAGTATGCGTACGTGATTGGCATTTCAAAATGTCTTGTACGTCGACAGAAAATTTGAACGTGACAAACCCGACCACATTTTCTCATAATGGATTAAAGACAGTATCGTGAGTACATTTTAATCGGGTGCTCAGCAATGTTTTACAGGATTATAGCCCAGATCGATCCATCAAAGGAATGTGAAAAGTGAGAACGATAAATTTTTGCAACAAATTCTTTGTCGTTAGCCCTCCGAAATTGGTTTCTCTTTCCAAATTTGAAAGGTTGACCTATTGGTAAAACAATGAAGAAGAGGAACTTGCGGTCTATCCCTATTCTAAGAAGCTCATGAAGTTTATCAAGTACTTGCATATATTCTGTCTATTTTTTCACTTCAAAATGACATGTAGTGAGAAAAATTGGTAAAATATATATTCATTAAAATATTTCCCATGATTTTATACAAATTTTTCGCATCTTTCTGGCAGCATGACGATACAGCATCGAAAGTACGATTTTGGTTTGGCAGTAATCCAATCACCCAGCTATTTTCTTTCGACTTCATCATTTCGAAACCGCTTAACCGCCAAGCCAAGGTGCATTTATCTGAATAAATGGTAAACAGAAATTGCTATGCAAGTCTGGTGGATATGCTGAGTACAGGAGAAAGGTCGAAATAATCGAATTTACCATTGTGTACACATTGATACCTTGTGTTATATTACCATTTTCACCAATAGATGTCACCTCTACCACTATACACAGAACGGACAAATTATTGAACATCGGTAGCAAAACCGTATAGAGCTAAAAGCAGACTACACCAAAAGACAAATATATTTTCCCCTACGTATACTTTCTCTCCCCCCTTTCTCCCTCTCTCTCCTCTCTCTTACTTTCTCCTTCGCCCTTTCTCTCACTCGCCCACTCTTTCTCCCTTGCCCGTTTTTCACTTCCTCCCTCTCTTCCTCTCTCTCGCTCCTATCAATCCCTCTCTCTCGCCCCTATCAGTTCCTCTCTCTCGCCTCCCTTTCACTCTCTCTCTCTCTCGCCTTCCTCTCACTCTCTCTCTCTCTTGTCCCCTCCCTCTCTCTTTCGTCGCGCTCTCCCTCTCTTTCACTCTCTCTCTCTCTCTCCCCTCCTCTCTCTCTCTCTCTCTCCCTTTCTCTTGCACTCTCTCTCCCTCTCTCTCTTGCGCTTTCTCTCCCTCTCTCTCTCGCCTTTTCTCTCTCTCCCACCCTCTCCGTCTCTCTCGCTCTCTCTTTTCTCTCCTCTTATTTAATGGGATATTATAAATCGTTTTATGGTTTTCCAGTTAAGCATCCATGTGCTAGTCTTCTCTCGAAAACATTTACAACGCAACGGTGAATATGCAAAATTTATACCAAAACGAATGCGGCGTTGTTTCTTAATATACTCTTAAATTATTCGTTAACCTGTTGATAAATTTTTCATGTTTTTTTGTTGCATTTTTTTAAAAATTATTATTTTCAATATATTTTACTACATATTTTCCTGATATTAATTATTTTGAGTATATAATAGAATCTCCACCATATTACAGCAACAATATTAAAACGAATGACTTATTTCGTAACTGTGCAAAAAATTAAAAAAAAAAATAACCGTAAGAAACTGTCACCTGTGCTTGTAATCATTAACTTAAATATCATACAAAATGTGAGTTACAGAAATTCATTCATTCCATTAGAGTTAATAATAATCAACAGTCACGGTGCAGACACATAAGTAAAAATTATGCAATTCATTTACAAGAACCATATATCTCCGAACACCACACACATATACACATATAAATAAATAAACGATACATTTACAACATATGGTCGAGAAATACTATAGAAATCATAAAACTTGTATGCTGCTTATTATTATTATTACGCCATCTGCATTGTCAGGCAGGCAGGCAGGCAAGCAGGCAGACACAGAACAACCTTCGTCGACATGAAAAACATGTGTGATGCCGATGGCAAAGTTTAAGTTACAAATATTCATATATACGTTTATTGTTATTATTTGACCAATCAAGCAGCAAGATATTGACGTTCACTAGAACCACCATCACACAGGGAGCTACACTACACACACGTTACAGTTGTTTATTTTTTGCGAGCCATTTGTGTGCAATTAAAGAAAAGTCAAATGTGAACCTGCATTAAAGCAAAGTGCAATGGAGTAAATGCACTTAAATTAAAAAAAAATAAAAGGAAAACTAAACTACGAACATTTTTATAATTATCGGGTATTCATCAAAGTAGTGTTTTTGACTGTTTCTGTAGTAGTAATCAAGCATAAGCACTTGCAGACTCAAAAAACCTTTTTACGGCATTTTATTACAAAGTTCATAATTTGGATAAAGCAAACAAAAATAGCAGCAAACATATCATTCATCTATGGTAAGTTAAAAGCTAAAATGCAGGGCCTTTTATAAACAAACAACAAATTCGACATAGACGTAAAAATTGTGGCTTAGCCACCGTTTGTGTTATTATTGAATATTTGACCTAAAATAAGCATAGTACACTTCCTCTACCTTGCTCTGCCTTGCTCTGCCCTCTTCTATCTTCCTCTACTGTCCTCTGCTTTCCTCTACCATTCTCTACCTTCCTCTGCCTTTCTCTACCTTTCTCTACCTTCTACTCAACTCACTCTATGAAATGATTATTTTTCATTAAATGCACCCATCCATCCATACCATATAAATGAATACATATATAACGAAGAAAAATACATATGTTTTACAGAGACTGTTGTGTACCCATCAACTTTATGAAGCCGCTTATTAAATGGTAGAATATTTAGTTCGTTTAAGTAAGTCGGTGAAGCAGCTTTTATGGTTAATTTGCTGGGATTTATCTTAGATTTATATGTGTTTGAGATCGTCCAGCAGGCTATCATTTTTATAATAAATTGTTCGTAATCTTTTCTGCTTTAGGACTAGAACTAGCACCAGGACAGAGTGAACATATCCCTAAGATTCGATTCCGTTCATTTTCGAATGTTAGCGGCAGACAATATTTGAAGGAAAAACGTGTTCCAACCGGAAATTCTTGAATTGAATCGTACCGATTTTGAGAATTCGTCCGACAAAATCTGCTACAATTCAGATGTTTTAAATGAGATAATAAAGTTAGTATACCTTTATCATGAGATGGACAGATGCCTTTTTGAATTTTGTGTAGATGCCTACTATGTATTCTAGTGTACCGTGGAGTTAGTACACTAGAGTACAGGGGTATATTTCAGTGAAAAATAGTTTGCCTCTGACAAGTTGTAGAATAATCCACATAGTAGAGGATCCCACTATTCTCGATGTTCCAGAACGAACTTAGATTAGTTATAGCTCAGAGTTTCTCTCTAATTAGAGAGGTTGTTCCTATCTAGGATTTTACAACCACCATGATACTCCCCGAGGGTTCATATCCAGCGATCAGGCAGAGTGCCTTCAAGCTTCTCCAAGCACGAACAATACTTACAAGTTGCAATCTCTTTAGGGCAACCCGATACCCCTGAATAAGTTTAGATTTTTCAATATGCTGCTCACTATTCTCAAGGTGCCGGAACAAATATTCAGTAGGTATATCCAAGAGTATCCCTCTGGTTAAAGGATGATCGTATCTAAGAATCCACAAACACCACGATTCTTCCCTAGGGGTTGTGCCCAACGATCAGGCGTACAGCATTCTTAAAAGCAGTGTATCGAACAAGTGATACTTACAAATTGTGGATTTATTTGGAACTTTGTATGTGTGCTATATGCCCAGGAAAGTCCTTTCTATTATCTTATCTTTTAAATTATCTTTAAATGGAAAATCATCGATACAGCCCCCATATGCTAGCCATGCTTCCATATTCGATACGGATTCAATAGACCATACGATGCGTAGACTAGTATTATATTTATTATCCCTTTGCTATAAAGAACCTAGAAAAGGGATGTTTCTAATTTCGTAAAACGAGAATGACCATTCTCTCGAAGCCTTCGTTCGACATACCTTGAGAACCCATTGCCGGGTATCGATATTTAAGCTATAAAATCCTTCTAACCATTAGGTTATACTTATGTTAGAAGTTTATGGCTGCGACCACGTAGAGGTAGGAGTTTCGACACATTTATATCCGTCTTCCTCAGACCGTAATTTACCCTACCACACTAAGTCGCCGCAGTCATCGATAGTTTAGCCTTAAATTCTTTTAGTTGGTAAGTCATACCACCTTAATGTTTATAGCTAGGACCATATAGATGTACTAGTTTCTATTAGTACTAATTTCGATATATTTACCCCATCCCTCAGATGGTCAGAAAGAAGCATATAGATTTTAACACAGTTTTTGAATTTATGTTCTGTGGCCTATATGGTCTATATCTGAGCGTTGTGAAGGGAGCGACAAACTTAGGTTTAAACTGAAAGCCAGACGTCCAAGATGAACTAATAACGTCAACCAAGGTTACATCTTTTGAAAGACATACGAGAGGCTATGTATTTATTAGAAATACTAGTAGAAAATTAAGTTTACCTTTAAATCAAGTTATGGACAGACAAGTAAAACGATACGAAAACGTAATGCTGGCAAAAAAAAGTTATCTATATTTTAAACACTCATAAGGTGAGAAATATCATTAAGAGTATCGCAAAGTGAATATTAAATGTTTTTTTTCTTTTATTTTATTACTAGAACATGATTAAGCCGATTTAGATTAATAAATCTACGGTTTATCATAAAGTTGTTTTTTCGTGCTGCAAACGTTATAACAAAAACTGTTCACCTGCATGCCTTATGATATTGAGTACAAAAACAAAAATGCTTCACTGAAAGGCGACGAATATTCTCACTATGACTTGTCCGCGCGTTGGTAACGTTGCAATTCACATCCAAAAATGCACTTTATACACTAAAGTATGTACTCGAGCACATTTTCACACACACGCCCATACACACACACACACACACACACACACAAACACTTACCTGTTATATTTTGGCAGTGGAAATGTATTGGATTTCAAATTACAGTTAGAGTATTGTATACGATTCGGCCAAGTGTTCGAATATTCGTAGCATTAATGCACGTTATTGCTTATTTTGAACTTGCGTAAAAAGGTCTTTTAACAGGTTATTTACTACAACAACAACAACAACAAGGTTTTGTAACCGTTTGTGCACAGATTTAACTGCTTTTTTGGTTTTTTTTTCTATTTTTTTTTGCTTTTTTGGCTAAACCTCTTGTTTATGTGACGGATAATATCCAATAAATAATAGATGAAAATTAAAAAAAGATTTCAAGTTAATATTCAATACTACGACGATATTATTAACTATAGAAGATATTTCAAAATTTAACGTTTGGAGTTTAAATAATTTTACTTAATTTAAAAAACCCTGCGGAATTTATTTTTTTTCTTTTTTTTTTTTTTTATCTCAACTTCTCTATGCTGCTCTATCGTTAAATATCTTTTAAGCTTGATTGCAGATTCTGTATAAAGTTTTTTGAACGAATCGAAAGACATTAAAAAAAAAAACATCGAACAATAAGTTATGGTCGCCTTTGGACAATTTAGACGATACGAACTATAGGGTGCGTGTTCACTAAGGGGTGGGCGGACTTAAGAAGACATTTCGCTATATGCCTCTGCTAAACATATATGCTGAAAAATTTCAATTTGAAAATTTTTCAAAATTTCTTCTATAAACTTATTTAATAAGGAAATAAATTCGCACTTAATACAGTGAAGAATATTCAGGAATATCCAGGAGTATATTCAGGAAAATAAATTTCAATTAAATTCAATTTTTAAGTTACTTTTCGAACCTTTGTTTTTGCAGATATTTTCAAATCTTTTCGCATAAGGAAATTAAGAAATATTCCCTTAGTTTGCTTCGTAAATATAATAAATATGATCTTATCGACCTTAGAATCCCTTGTCTTAGAATCTTGTCATTTCAATAGAATTTCCCATTATCTTACAGTTCTATTTCAGAATGTTTCAAAAAAGATGAGAAAATTAATATAACCTCTTCTAGCTAATAGCTGATGGTGTAAAAATGAACTGTAAACTTCCAAAAGTAAGTAAAAAAATATCTCTCAGACATATGCGCATATAAGCAACGCCTGGCGCCTTGGTTACGGTCCGTAAGCACGGTAAAAACCACATGCAATAAAGAATCCAAAGTTAGTTAAAATACAAAAACAACAGCAACAATCTAAATAAAGCAGCAGTGTTTTTACAGTTAGTTAGCAAAAATGTTAGTAACTTTTATTTATTTAATTAGAGTCAGCAGGCTTTTTAGTTAATTTTCATATAACCAACAAAGCCAAGGATGAGGGGAGATATGTGCTGGTAACAGCCAAACATACTCTTGATATTATCTATTATATATTATGATATTAATTATTTTAGAGTTCTGAGTCAATTTAATCAGGTCTACACCTTTATCGCTACTTGCAATTATATTGCACACGTCTGAAAAGTTGAAGTCTAAAATGCAAAGGAAATGTTTCTTAGTGGTTGATAAAAAGTCAAGTTTATAAATGAATACGATTCAATTTTCATTTTAAAACGAGACGTCACTCAACAAAGTCCTCTTATTTATAGTGAATTTTTTATTAAAACTGTATTGAGAATTGCAAAAAACAGAATTAAAATTTAATTATATTTAGCTGTATAGAGTTGTCAACTATAATTAGTTGTAAACTCCGAACTTCCTTGCGATGGTAAAAAAAATTAAAAAAATTATAGTGTAGTGCCAGAAAAGTTATGGTCACTTTTTAGAAAGCATTATTTTTTTAAATATATATCAAATCCGTGAATTGTAAAAACTGTAGCGTAGTACGAGATAAGTTAAGGTCGCTTTTTATGATCCTATTTAGAAACCTAATATAATTAAATTCATTTTAATTAACTGAATCTGCAAATGTATATGATATTGTCGGACAAGAACAAAAATTTATATTTAAAAATACAAAGTAGTGCTAGAAAAGTTACCGACCTTGTTTTTGTTATTTAGAAACTTAATGTTACTAAATCCATTTTAATTAACTGAATATGTAAATGTATTCGATATTGTCGGACATGAACAAAAATTTAAAAATGCAAACCGCATTTTCGAACTTAGGAAACGTACTAGTCTTGGATTTGAAAACATAGTCTCACTTTTAAACAAAAATCAAATCCTTAAACTATGAAAATATGAGGGGTAGTGCTAGAAAAGTTACCGACCTTGTTGTTGTTATTTAGAAACTTAATATTACTAAATCCATTTTAATTAACTGAATATGTAAATGTATATGATATTGTCGGACATGAACGAAAATTTAAAAATACAAATCGTATTTTCGAACTTAGGAAACATTTTATTGAAGGATTTGAAAGCTTAATCTCTTTGAAGTATAAATTACATCCCTGAGACATCAAAAGCTGTGGTGTACTGCTAGAAAAGTTGAAAGAATGATCTCTTCGTTTTTCCTACTTAGATACCTAAGGTAACTAAATCCATATTAATTAATTGAACCTGTAAATGTTTATGATATTATCGGACATGAACAAGAATTTAAAAATACAATTCATATTTTCGAACTTAGGCAACATTCTAATCTTGGATTTGAAATAAAAATCTCTTTTAAATATAAATCAAATCCTTGAAGTATCCATCTTCGTAATCAATTATATCAAAATCTGACCGGAACTTGATCCAAATCTGTTTGCTTTATAAACCTTGAACTGCTTGATAAATATATTTCATTTTATAAGCTCTAATTTAATGATAAAACTTTTCTAAAATGTTTGGTTTTCTTGACAAGATTAACGACGAACATATTATTTATTTTCATTATTAGGGATCTAAGTTTTTCCCCAATAATGGAACTTAGCCTTATGTGTATGGCTGCTAGAAATTGTCAATTGTGTAGGTCTTGTAAATAGATTTTTAATCCGAGTTGATCCGTTTAAAGATAGATTAGACAAGTCGAAATGGCAATAGTTTTTGAATAAAGGACTGTCGACCAAACAAAACGACTATGACAACTTAACGAGACATTAATTAATTCTAGCAGATTTAGAAAAATAAAAAACCATTTTCCATACGTCCATCCTTGTCAAGAAGTAATAAGTGTAATAAGGACACCGTATGAATTATCAGTCTTGAAAATGTTATGAAATAAAGAAGAATTTAGAAATAAAACTTGGATCATAATTCAAACCCATAGATCACCAAGCAAGACCGACGAGACATATCCAGGACTCAGGCAAAAGAAACAATGAATTATCCCAAAGAAAAAAAAAACCTATAAGGACCTATTTTTCGTTTCGCTGTTGCTTTCGCAAGGCCTGCAATATATAAACAGGTCTATATGGGGTAAAAGGCTTTCAAACTGGCATGCGCGTTGCTCCTATTAACAATTTAATACCAACTTTGTCTGTGCAATACCCTAAGGCCTAAGTATTATAAATCAGATCCATGTGCAAATGTAGTCTCAATTAGAAATACAATTAATTTTCAGAAGCTTTGTTAAATCATTTTTAATGAAATTCTCGAAAAAATATTTATCATCAAAGAAACCGGTTGATCCCCTAAATCGCTAAACATAATCACCACAAACAACACTATGCTCGTTACTTCATATAAGTGTTATTATTATCTCATGGTATCTTATGACTGCTGCTGCTACACGTTCAGTTGCAAAAAAAAAAAAAGAAAAAATCTTTTTAACAATTTTTTCTTTCACAAAACAACACTGACTTGACGACGGTGTTGGTGATGTTAATGATGACGTTAGCAAGCAACACTAAAGTGCAGTTAATGTGCAGCCATTCATTAACTGAAACAAGTAGCAGCAGTAAAGCACGTGTTAATATTCAAGTGAATATATATATGTACATATATATATGTATATATATATACATAGCATATACGTATGTATATGCTTATGTGTATTGTAACAACATAATAATAGGAAGATAAGCATATACAGAGAGACGAAAACTTTGTAAGATACGTATGAAAACATAAAGTTTTTAATGATTTTCGCTTACTTACTTTGGTATATGGCTTGGTAAACAGCAATTATATGTTGCTTTTATTAACTATGTACGAACATTCATGTAGGTAAGTAACATTGTAATCTTTGCACAGGTTTTTTTATGGCATTTGTAATTTCTTCTTTATCGTAGGTTTTTTTTTTGTTTTATTTTTTTTTTTCTTTTTTCATTCATTGAGTTGCTGCGATACTTATTTATGCATTCATTTCTTTAAGTTGTGTTGTGTGTTGTGTTGGTTTTTTGTCGTTTATATATCGCTTTTTTTTTTTTTTTAAATCACTTATGGTATATTTAACGGTTAATCAGCGTGTAATACTTATTCATGCATATATATATATATATATATGTGTGTGTGTGTGTGTTTACCATAGCACATGAATTAAAAATCATTTATTCTTTGTGTTTTTTGTTTTTGTTTTTGTTTTCTCCTGTTCATTTTCATTCAAAAAGTATTAACACCCGGCACCCGTTCAGTTTATATACGTAACACACATTCGATACTCATTCATTTTGCAGTCATTTACATGACATATTGATGATTAATATAATGTGGTAATATTTCCAGCTATTTAAGCTTAATGTTGTGTATGTATTGCAACAATAATAACTACAAAAGAGCAAAAGCAATTACCGGGTCTTACTGTATGCGTATGTATATATATATACATTCACATATATATATATGTATATATGTATATATATTCAAAGAGTGTATTAATATATGAAATTGTTGTTGTTGCAATGTAAATGACGTCAATAAATTTGTATGAGGGTGTAATTAAAAATATTTGTTTTAGCTGCGCATACACATACTGCGGACGGTGTCAATATTTACAAATTAACAAAATTGAAAAAAAATTTGTCTGATTTACTTAATTCTTTAAATATTTAACTTCACCAAATAAAATGTAAACTAATTCCGTTAATTCATTAGTAACAAGCAGAAAAATGTATGAAATTGTTTGGAAATTTTTGGCGATTTGACGACGCTTTGACGCTTTTTAAATTATTCGCACAATTGTGAATGACATTCTTCAACTTACTAAATTTAGAATTAATGTTGAAATTGTGCTCCAATGTTCGTGGTGGCATTTTAATATAAAAAAAAAATTTGTATTTTGTAATTTGTATTTTTTTTTGCTTAAAAAAAATTTTGCTATCAGAAAATACTTGTCAAATTTTACTAGAAGACTCCCGTACTTTTAGTAAATCACTTCTTACTTATATTAGAGAATTCTTCCGCTGCATTTGCTTGGGCTTGACTTCAATCACGTTCGCTTGGGGGGATTCCCTTCGAGATTATCCCTACGAGAAATGTCGGATTTTGTGACTATGCTCACTTAAAGAAACAGTCAACGAATTTAACTTTTATTCTGAATGATCCGGATTTTTACAAGCACCGTCGTAAATTTATTAAGCATAGATAACGCATCAGAAGCCCCATAAAATGTCTATTTTCAAGCAGCTTATAATTGATACTAAATTATATTGAAACTTATTATGACCTGTCAAGGTCAAAATTTTCTCTTTGAATATTATATAGGTGTACAGTTTTCCTTACTGGTTTAAGATGGATATCTACATTTCGTTTAACCTCATAGTACACTTTAGTAATGGAGAACTTGTGATCACCTTCAAGCTAAATGATGATGAATTAATAAACATTTGTTACCCTTATAAACGTATATGTCGCATACATATCCAAAGAATTTTCATTCTTTTACTATCGTTTTTATTGTATGAATTTTATCATTTCGATTGCTCAAAAAGTAAATAATTTTTGTCCTATAATTTAAACGATATTTTATAGTATTTATATAGGATTTATAGATTTGTATCGTTAACCGCATTTAACATAAGAATAGACTAAAGACTAAAAAAAAATTGAAGCTATAATATGGAAAGACTAGGTTTACAACCTGGACTAGTTGTACAAAATTGGTACACTGACGGTTTAAAAGTGAAAAATGATATGATCATGGCCAGCATAAAGAGTCCGAAATTTAGAAAGCCTGTACCCATAAGGTATGCACTCCTTCCTTATTCCGCGCAGAACTCTACGTAATTTCTACATGCATCTCCGAATTTTTAAGAAGTCGTTACCGAATAGAGCGTATATATACTCATTCAGGTAGCCCAGTCACCTTAAAGGTGTTTAAAGAACATACAATAACTTTCAAGCTTTGGTCGAACTACCTTGCTGTACTCTCCAAATGACACTCGGGGCAATAAAGTGTCACCTAAAATGTTAAGCAAACATTCGGGTATCGAAGGCTATGGATAACAGCTTAGCAAACAAGCTAGTCCAAAGGAAAATGACAGGTTAAGCAAAATTCTGTAGCGTACTAAGCCATCATATCAAAAGCATGGCAAACCAGGAGACACAATAAAAATCAGATAGCCATAGTGGGTTGGTCCTCTAAAACAAAATAAATAAAAAATGAGTTGGACTTGCACTAGAAAATTGCAAACCATCCTCAATAATATTTAACTGAAAGCAATGTTTTCCGCCATTCTCTTCTTTCACTTCACACAAGCATTTGACGCAGAGAATAACACTTGTTTACTTAAGGTAGTCAAAGCTTCGAATTAAACCAAGTTTACTGCCTCCCCGCTGCAAGGTCAGAATTATTTACTTGTCATTTAATTTATAAATAATATGTAATGTAATAAATATTAACAATTCCCTAAGTTTAATTTGATTGTATTGAGAGATCTTATCTTCCTTCTGAGTACATAAATTTTCCGGATAATGCTTTTGCTTACATAAAATATTTATAAAATATTTAAGACTAATCCTTGAAGAGGTTCCATTACTTGAGAGCTATGTATTGCCACACTTCATTATTATTATCTTCTATTGTCTTCTCGGAATTCAAAATTCACTTTGTGTATATTATAGAGGAAGTACTGTCCTCTGTATAAACTTTTTTTCTTACTTTTTTCATAATTTTAAAAAGTTTGAGTTTTTCTACTTTTTGTTTTAAATTTAAAACAAAAAAAAGGTATTCATTAACTTTTCTTTTAGAAAAAATTAATTTTAATGATGTTATAAAATATTGGCATATGAGTTATTTTTAATTAATGTTGGTAGATAAATCATCGTACATCACCACTACCAAGAGTGGCCATATATTTTATCCATTTTGTAACGCTAAAAAACAGTTAAAGCTATATATCCTCGCAGTTGTAAGGATTTAAAAGTAAAAGAAGGCAGATGCGTAAAATTTGTCGCCATTTCACTTACAAACATACAGTAAGATAAAGGCGATTTGGCGTTGGTAACAATTGTCAGATAACAATTTATACAAATAGCTGCCAGAGTCATCTATAAGTTTAGTGCGGAGGTATGACTATAAGATCAACTACCAGTAACCCCTTTTTTTAATCGCTTAGCTCTAAACGTATTGTATACTTATTATATACATATTCTGTACATATTTACATATTCTTTACTTATTCTCTACATATTCTAGACATATTCTCTACTTATTCTATACATATTCTCTACAAATTCTCTACATATTCTATACATATTCTCTATATATTCCATACATATTCTCTACTTATTTTTTACATATTCTATATATATTCTACTTGTATTCTATACGTATATGCAGAAGACTACATTCATTAAAAACTTCATTGTTAACTATACGATGATTACGCGCTTAATTTAATTCATTTAATTTCAGTGTTATTAACTATCTGATTTAATACTACTCTACTGTCTATAGTAAACAGCAGTTATACTATTAAATTCTTCAAATGTGATTCCTTTCCCTGCCACATTCGTGTCGGCCTCTTGCATATATGTACGTAAGTTAAATGACACGTAATTTACCACAACTGCACCACAGGATATTGAATTGTTGTGACAGGTTATTCGTATGATATGATGATTGTATTTTGATGCGAACGAATATTCTGCCACCTGTTGATAATCAATGTTTAAAACTTAAATTCCCAGTTTCTTTAAAACCAATTAATTAAAGCAGCATTACTTTACAGTAAATATATAGCAGTTAACATTGATTTTGCAATCAAAATATAGTTAAGTATAAATTATCCTTTAAATAATGATTGACATAAACGTCTGTATATATAACATACGGACGTCTATAATTATTATATATATGTGTATGTAAGCAATTAAGAATATTATTTGACGTTCACTTAAATGCTCCAGCTAACAGGAAACTACACAATAACTAAGATATCAAATCATATCTCTTGAATGGTTAGAGTTAGACTTAGATTCTGATTTGAATTTCTGCATAGAATACGAAGAAAGTGTATAGAATAGGTAAAGCGTTAAGATGTGTGTGTAATATATACACAAACTATAGTTTAGATTTTGATTATGTAAATTTAAAATTTATTCAAAGGAAGCATATAAGAGTATTGTTGGGAGCACATATTTAGAATAATTTTATGTACATTTTTACACTAAGACAAAGAAGAAGAAGATTATATTCAGTTGCACTGAATACTCTATACCCACCACTTTTATTTTAAAAAAAAGGACCAAAAGAATCTAAATTTTATTAGGTAGGCGTGACAGATTTTTTCAATTTTCGTGAAATACCGGGGAAAGTCTAGTCTATGATTAGTAAACAAAACAGCCAGAAAATAGAGGTGTTTTCAGTTAATTTAATATTATAGGTGTGGCCTTTGATCAATTTGGTCCATTTTCAATCCTAACCTACGTGAAAAATTTCAATTTCATTCAGATATCTTAATTTTCACAACCGAGAAAACGGCTAACTCTGACATTACACAGATAAGCAGACAGACAAATTAACAGACGGATGGAGAGGTACGTCTAAGTGTATTCTAAATTTGATACTAATGAAGAATATATATACTTTATGGGGTTCTTGAAACTTCTTGCTTCTTGATGCTACAAACGTTTTCACAAAAAAATTTAATTCCTCCCTATTCTCTATTATAACAAATGGGCGTGGTCAATCCTTTGTATTTTTCTACCGATACTAAAGAATAGTTAGCTCAATAAATGTAGAAATTTTTATAAGCAGTGATGTTCTCAGTTTAGGTACTGTAGTTGTGTCCTTTGACCTAATTGATCCATTTTCAATGCCAACCTGTGTTTAAAATCTTTCAATGTTTCTGGTCATTTTCATTCAGACATCTTAATTTTTGCAACCGGGAAAATGGCTAACGCGGACATTGCACAGATAAGTAGACAGACAAATGGACAGACAGATGGAGAAATATGTCCAATTCCGAATTTGATACTCATTAAGAATATATGGGGTTTATGTGGGGTACTTGAAGTTTCTTTTTTGATGTTACAAACGTTTTCACAACAAAATTCAATTCTATTATATTAAGTGGGCATGGTCGAATCTTTCCCTTTTTGTACTAATACCGAAGGATAGCTAGCTCAACAAATGTGGAAATTTTTATAGGTCTATCTGCTATGGTTTCTGAATAATAAACAAAAAACCCAACTTTTTCTCTTAAAGCTGAGATGTTCACAGTTTACGTCGTACTGTAGGTGTGTCCTTCGTTCCAGTTGATCTGTTTTGAATGCCATACCACTACTAGTTTTTACTACTTTTGAAGTGGATATCTTCATTTTTGCGACCGTGTCAAGGACATTGCACAGATGGACTCACGGACAGACAAACACACGAAAGGACGGACACACAAACAAACGGATACATGGAGAGAGGGAAGGACGGACTTGTTTAAATCGATTCTAAATTTGATGTTGAAAGACAGACAGACATACGGATAGACCGATATGCTTAATTCGATTCCAAATTTGATGCTGATGAAGAATATATATATTTTGTGGGATTTTCGAAGCTTCCTGCTGAGAGCTACAAACAAACTGACCAAATTAATATACCTCTCCTTTCGGTGGTGAATATATAACCATCCTTCGGTGATGGGTACAAAAAAGAGGTAAAAAGGTAAAAATGCTTTTGCTTTCATTCATTATCAATGAATTCTCCTTAAACTGGACACATTTTTGACGTTTCGATATTTCGATATTCTGGGGGAATTTTGCCGTTTCAATCTCACTCTTCATCCAGAAATTCTTAATATCAGAAGAGTTCATATAGAAAACTGACATTTATTGCATGTAGTTCAATGGTTATCGAAATATTTACTTTTACATACCGGAGAGCATTCTTTTATAGGCTCTCAAGGTCATTAAATTTTTTTTTTACTTAAAAATTTTTAATTTATGTTTCCTTAATTTCGGAATATTTTATATCGAATTTTATTTCTCATCTCCAGCCATGATTAATTATAAGGTTCTATCTGGTGTATGTGTGTGTGTGTACCAATTCATCTAAGTATCTTTAGGGAAAGTATATATAAAAGGATACGTTGTTAACTATAATCAGAAATCGTTTAGAGTAAATTAATAAAATGATAATGAACCGTGAACCGTGAACCGCAAATTTGCGAACCTCGAACCTCGAAATATAAAGAAAGTAATAAACAGCAGAAACAGAAGAACATAAAAGTGAAAATTTCTAATAAATAAATGAAATCAAACAGACTAAGAGTAGAAAACAAAATTAATTTTAAACCTCGCATCCGTAAATAGCCGTCATTCATTAAATAACTTTGTAAGACTTTAAGGCGTTGAGTGTGAAAACAACCTTGACCTTGACAAGATAATGGTAAGTAATGAAAGAACAATAATAATAATAGCAGAAAACAGAAACAGCAACACCAACAGCATTAACAGCAACATAAACAGCGGCAGCAACAGCAACAACAACAACAGCAACAGCAAATAACTACAAAGCAGCCGTAATAAAAGCATTAAACGACAACGAGCAAAAGAAACAAAAAAAAAGAAAAGAAAAAAAGAAAACAACAATACAAATAACAACAAGAACAACAACAGCAACAGCAATAACAATATGTCTACATCAACAAAATGCGGGTCGGTCGTAACCTTCAGTTTGTGCCTTTTCTGCTACAACAACACACTGCTGCACTCTAATGATCACTGAATTCAGACCAGACGCGACACAGTTTTCTCAAAGTTTCATTCACAGTTCATTTTCCAATCTTTTTCTTTACATGTATTTCATATTTATATGTATATTTGTTATGAGAGTGTATTTGTTTCGTTTTATTATTATTGCTTGTTCATTCACTCGTTGTGTGTGTGAGGCATTTTTGTGTTATGATGCACGCTTCGTTACGTTAGTACAACAATGTTTAAATATGAGTTCTCTTTGGTTTTTTTTTTTTTAATTTTTTTTTTTTTTTTTTTTTGAAATGTCTGTTTGTCTGCTGCCTGTCCATGATATATATATGTGGTTGTGTTAGTATTTTGACAGCTAACATCATCATCAAATCAGAGCCAACAATTCACTTGTTAACAAAAGTGATTTTGCACATTTCCACAACAACCTACAGGCAATGAACACACCCGCTACCATAACCGACAACCAAATGAATGGTAACAACAATAACAACAATAACAAGAACAGCAATAGCAATAGCAATAGCAAAAGTATACCGGAGACGTAATCGTCATAATATGCTTCGGTACACTAAATGACTTTGTAACAGAAAGTCAGCTACTAGCTAGTGAGTCAAACAGTCAGTAAGTCAGTCAGTTTGTTAGTCAGTTTGTCAGTCAGTTAGTTCCTCGTTGGGTGCATTGTAATGTTTGAAAACTGAAAAATCATACATTCATACATTCAACATTTGCTGCCTCACGATAACAATAACAATGAAAACAACATCATGATACCAACACCACACTAAGCAAAGTATAGTAAAGCCCAGCACACACACACACACACACATACAGCAACAAGCAAACTATATAACAATTACTCCAATTTTACTCTAGAGGACAATAGCATAACGTGCAACTCAATCCGATACAAATAAACAAATAAAAAATGGAAAAAAAAAAATGCAAAAAAAAGAGAGAAATTCAATGCACTTGAATTTTTATTTTTCTTTTTTTTTTCGTTGTTTTTTTTTGCTTTATCTACCCTTTCTCTCTTTCTGTCCCTGTTATTATTTGGCTGCTTTTGGTATTGTTTCGCCTGAGACTCTTCTCTCAACTATTAGCGTATTTTTCTACACTAAAACCAACACAACACCGGCTGCCAACAAAGCACTCAACTCATTGTTATTACCATCGTTGCACATAACAGTTTACGTTCACACATTCACACACACACACACACACA
>KK351058.1:176195-196164 GCA_000671755.1 Glossina brevipalpis
ATATAATTTTTGTTTTTTTTTTTTTTTTTTTTTTATCTCAGTTATATGCATTTTCAGGGTCGGACGTTTAACATTTACTGTATGATTTTCATTGTGTTGGTTACCACGTGTTTATTTGCCCTGCTACTGCTCCGCTATAGGGAAGTAATGGTAATGAAGAGGTTGTGTTTGTGTGTCTGTGTGTGTGTATGTATCAACGCCAAAGCAACAGAAGAACCAGAAAAACAATTTGAAAGATTTTAATTATAGTTTAAATATCAGCCTATCAGCCGCAAACCAAACGACCGACATTCAAGCATAGACAAGCACACAGCCACACACATACACACAAACACACACATAAGTATTATCCCTACGATGTGTTAAATGTATCTTAAGAGTGAATATATATATATACATAATGATGGGTTTTTCAAAGTTCAGAGAGTTGCAATGAAGCGCAATTAAGGACTTGAAAATGCAACACATATATATACACACACACACATACACCAGCATAGGTATATACACATCAAGAAGCGCTATTATATATATATGAGCACATGTGTGTACCATAATAAATCACTTAGGTGAAGTTTTTGATGTCATTTGTCTTAAGCTCTTTCCTCTAGTAAGTCATTTAGACAATTAAATAATTTTAATTGAGAAATTACGACCTTAATATGAAGTAACAAATTACGGTTGTGTGGTAAACTTGCAGTACATTTTTTGTGTAGTGTTGTACATTCAGTTTCATAAAAAAAAATTAAACAATAATACAAATATGAAAGTTATATACTCGCCTTGAGCTAACACTTCTTAGCAGAGATCTTTTATAATTAAAAAGATTTTTATAATTCTGATGAGAGAGATTTATCGCTTAAGTAGATCGGCTCAATTTTTTCTTTAAAGGCAGCACTTTACTTTACTTTTTTGCCTGTTTTGGACAAATTCACCGTGTCCGAAATTATGCTTAACATTTTATAAAATATAAAATAACCAAGAAAAGTTTACGAAAAATTTATGAAATATTAAAAAGTTAGTAAATTTTCTCCTGATAACAGATTCGGCTAAAGCCTTAGTGGTGAAAGTTCATTCACTCGTATGCAGCTTATTATTATTATTATTATTATTTTTAAGCACCTTCATCATCTATAGCACAACATTTATCTGAACCTTCTTAAATAACTTAAAGTAAAGAGCGCGGTACTTACACATACAAGTTATAGTTTCTCGGAATAATTATTACATAAAGGATGTGTGCTATATTCAGATTTTTCCTACATCAAAGCGCGTCAGCTAAATCAATTAATTAGTTTTTGCATGATACTCAATAAATGTGAAAAGCAGGTAACTAAGATTGCCCTGATTGATATCAACAACAAATCGTGATTTCATTACATCAGCTAGATCAAACGGCCAGACGGCCATATATCTATCATATGACACTTTTCTAGAAATGAGCTAAAGGACCTATGGATTATATATACTTAATCAAAAAAGATACGATGAACACATTTTATGTAAATTCACCATGTCCGAAAATATGCTTAACATTTCACAAAACGTCATAAGACTTCAAAAAAAAAGTTTCTGAAATGTTTATGAAACACTAAACACACTAGATTCGGCTAAAGCCTTAACATCGAATATTAATTCTTTATTGTGCATCACCCATACGCAGCTTCGATACACAATGTACCTAAAGCACATCATGTATCTGTACATTTAGTAAAGAGTGTGGCTTATAATACGAAGTGCGTTACTTACACATATGAGTTACAGTTTCTAGGATTAATTATTATATAAAAAGGACGTTTACTATAATCAAATTTTTCATACATCAAAGCCCGTCAGCTAAATCAATTAATTACTTTCTGAAAGATACTCAATGAACTTGAAAAGGGGGTAATCAAGATTGCCCTTGATATTGACAACCAATCATGATTTAACGGATATACACGACAGTTTTCTAGAAATAAACTAAAGAGTCCATGGATAATAAAAATTTAATAAAAAAAGATATAAAGAAGTCAGCTGTAAGTTTTCAAGGAAATTTTAACTAAATTTTGAGAAACAAAGTCACTAAAATTGTTTGTAAAAATTTACCTAAAATTTAAACTAATAAAGATTTCTTTTTTATATTAAAAAATTCTTGATGATTAAAAACCAAAGCATTCTTCCAAAATAAAATGAAGAAGATTTTGCTAAATTTTTTTTTTTTTTTTTGCCTCATCATCTTAGGCAGACATGTTCTCAAATATGTCATATAATCGATCAACATTTTATTCAAACCCTTTAGTCGTTATAAAAACATATAAAAAAAAAATTATTAACTCATGAATTTATGAGTTCATAGTTCATCAATCATAAGGCCATTATGGTAAATGCAAAAGATGAAAGGAAAAACCCAAACGGAAAAAACAAAAGAAAAACAATACCGCAGAGAACTTTTTTAGAATAACAAGAAAAAAAAGAAAAGAAATTGAATTCATTGTAAACAGAATAATTTTGTGTTTTTGTGTGTCCTTTTCGTAATTACAGGTCCCCTGACAGACTGATTTTGGTAAATCGATTTCTTTCTCAAAGTACATGATGATAGGATTGCAAGATACCGAAATGAATAAAATGAAATTAAGGAAGTATTCCTCATAATTGGTTAACGAAATCAATTACAGTTACAAGAGTTATAAGTTGTAGGCAGAAGAATTTATTCATTCATGTGATATAACTGATGGTATAAAGGCTTCGTATAAAAGTTTGGTATAAATGTTAAAACAAAAAAACAAAAGTTTTTTTTTTTTAAATACTTTTCTTTGATTCTATAAGTTTAAGATTCGAAAAGGGGAATAGTTAAGAAGTATGCTTTCACGAAATAGGTGTCAGAAAACGAACCTTTAAGAATTATACGTTTTCACTGGAATATTTATAGGGAGTTTTTCAATCAGAGGTTAGATTAGGTTAGATCAGCCCGAGTTTGTGGTTTAAATTTGAAAGAATTTCTTGCTCGTTTTCACAATACTAGGAAACATTTGATTTTAAAAAATCTTGAGTAAATGATGTCTTCTTTAGAGTTAATTATTAGGTAGACAAATGAATTCTCGGTATTTATTGATAAAATTTTATTTAAACAGCTTTTTATTTAAAACAACTAGTTACAATGCAACAATTAAAATATTCAACATTACTATCTAAGATCTTTTTCCATTTACTACTGATTGCTTACTAATGCCCTCTCACTGTAGAAACTAGGTAACGTTGAAGAGGAACAGTCATCAAATCATTTTGGCTCATCTTCGCCTTTTGTGAACCGATGATTTGCTCGAAATAAAGCTGCATCGCTCTAAACGAGTGTAAAACAGTTGTAGATAGGTCTGGAGACCTGGTCCGCACGCTGGGAAGAAAGTCTCCAATTCTAGTTAAACATCACCTCCTGGGTAGCTTTTCCTGCATACTGGAAGCAAAATCAATTTTGGAGCTACTTTGTCTCTGTAAAGCGATCTTTTTTTCTCAAGCCCATCACTTAGTTTGACAAGCTTGTTATCTTTCAAATGTAACAGAATTACCAAATTTTACAACTTACTCGTAAATGATTCTTTCCCAATCCCACTAAAAACACAGTAGCGTTTTTTGGTCCTAAATGGTCGACTTCGCAAGAGATGGGTGGATCGCTGCTTTTCATCCTTCTTAGAATTATGGTACAGGATTCTTTTCTCATCAACTTAACGATTCCAGCAGTATCAGCTGCTTTTTTCCCAGTTTAAAGCAGAATGACTTACAATGGCCGTCAATGTTGAGGGTTGCCATGTATCTCTTTACGGTTTGATACACATTCGACGAAAGCTTAACTTAACTATATCGTACAAGGTTCTATATTAAAATAACATAAACTTGAAACTGTGAGAGAAATGAATGCGTTCGGGTGTGTCTTATAACCAAATCAATTTCAACACAGAGAATTTCTTTGTACACCTAATAATTGACCATAAAGTTCGGCAGATTATCACGAAGTTTTCCAGGTCTATTAGTTTTTTCATTTATCACTTCTTTATATATATTTAGGAGAATTCCTCAATCATTTTTCGCCCGTTCCCTATTCAGGGGAAGTTCCCTTTACGTGATGATCACGGAGAAAGAAGGATGGAGCAGAAAGATAAAGTGTATGAAATGTATGCCTGATCCTTTATGCTTTTACCGAACTAGTAGTTGCTATAGCCGAAAGCACATACCAATTGTAATTAAAATAAGTCCGATTGCGTAGAGAATTGAACCCGAATATACCAACTTGGCAAACGGTTTTCCTATATATTAGGCTATTTAGTAGCCAAGTCACTTCTTCACTTTCACGAAAGCACTCGCGAAATCTCTGTACAAATATATGAAGAAATTATTTTGAACAAATATGGGAACTATATTCGACTATGCCACCACCTGTAGGTTAAGAAAAGGTTAAAAAAAATAAATTTTCATAGATAGGCGTGCAGCTTTTTTCTATTTATATGGAATCCCTTGAGTTTTTTTGTATTATACTTTATGAGTACCCAAAAAGCGGCGACATTTTGAATTTGACATACCGCAGGCAAGTTTCTTGACCGATTTGACTTATTCTCAATACCAACATATGTGATAGAACTTTCCATGTTTCTGCCAAATTGTATTCAGACATTTTAATTTTTGCGATCGGGAATATGGTTATTGTAGACATTCCCGCGGTAAACAGTCAGACAGATGGGCAGACGGATGGACGGATTTAAATTTGAAATTCATATAATCCGCTCTAAAGAACAAATATCTCTTCCTTTCTTCCTTTATATTCTCCACTAAGAGTCCACTAAGCTTTTCGTCCAATATTATACAGTGCAGAGTCAAGAGATTGATCTGACAATGACTCGAAAACGTCAAAAATTGTTTAAGTGAAAATTTTCATGTCTTCAAAAATTTTCTACAATGAAGAAAAAAAGCTTTAAAAAAACAAAAAAACCCTTTGTAAATATTTTACACGAACTATATATTCTATATGATGTCAATTTTCTAACTTCATTTGTTTAATGCTAAGAACAAAAGTACACATAAAATACTGCCAAGGAGGAAACCCCATAATTAGTTTAATGAAATAAAAGTTGGCTACAGATAAAGCAGAGTAGTCAGGAGTGTAGTAATAGTAGATAGAAAAAAAAAATCAAACAAACAAACAAAATCTAGAAAATCGGAAGAAACAGGACATAACAACGACAGAACAAATTGCATTCTTACACACAATTCAACTGAAACTTTTTCAATATGCTTCGGATATGTTGTATATATGTGTGCATACATACATAAGAGAGGGAAGAAAACTAATTTTAGCTAAATACAGTTCATGATGTTGACGACGACGACGACGAAAAGACAACAAGCAAATTAAAGGATGTGACAGTTTTGTACGTATCCACTATTAAGCAATCGTATGTGACATCATGTCTTGTAATATTGTGGTAGTGTAGGTATGGCATTATGGTATGCCTGTGTGTGTGTTGTTTCCATAAGCATGAAAATGCTATTTTTAAAAAGATATGAAAATATATAATTTTTAAATGAATCCTCTCTCTCTCTCTCTCTCTCTCTCTCTCTCTCTCACTCTCTCTCTCTCGTCCATTCCGAATGATGCTAATTTAATTATATGTAAAATGTTAATTGTTTTAAAGAAAGACAGACAAAAATATTTCGCATGTGGGAAATTTAGTGTAAAATATAAGTTAAAATAAAATAAAAAAAATTAAATTAAATTAAATAATTTTTTACATACAGAGAGACAGAGAGAAAACAAAAGAATTTTTTTTGTATGAATGCGCCAACCGATGAAATAACAAAAAGATGCAAAGACGCACACACATGTACAGTGAAGCATGAATTTTAATTTCACAGTTCAATGCATTTGTTGAATCGTCAAGCGACGAAAAGTTAGCCAAATTAAGTAACCCAACAAACACCTCCCGGTCAGCATCAACACACCAGTGGCTAACCGATTGGCCACCAACGCTGCCATCATCATCATCAGCATCATCAGCATCAGCATCATCAGCATCATCAGCATCATCAGCATCATCATCATCATCATCAACATCATCAGCATTCTCTAGGAAAAAACATTTTTACTCTACCAACTACTATATATATATATATAGAACGAGAAACGCACAAATCCGCTAGAGAAATTATGGGGGCAAAATAAAAGGATACACGATTTTTTTCCCATTTCAACAGAACAATAGAAAACAAAATCCTTTTCTAAGCGGAACAAAAAAGCCACAAGTTGATTGACACTTGATGGTCCAACAACAAAAAGCTGTTGTTGTTGCATTTCAGCTTAAAAACACACTCTGAGCCACATGCATATCATTTCATTGTGCATGTAACAAATACAAGTACAAAAAAAAAAAAAAAAAAAAAAAAAATTCCATTAAATTCTACAAATTTTATACGCACTGCTTCTAATATAATCATTACACAGTCAAGTTGCTTTCAATTACAAGACATGACTGTGGCCAAGGACGCTAAAGTATAGAATATTTCGTAAATTTTTATCATCTTCATTTGGTAAACCGACATTACACATCCCTTTTTTTGTCTACCTCTCTCCCCCCCTCTCTGTCTCTCTCTCTCTCTCTCTCTCTGTCAAAAGCAAAGCAGACAAGATATTTGACAGCATCATCATCAAGTGCAGTTCTTATATTCAATTTCATTTCATTTGTATTCTGCTTATTGTGACCTATAATTTAATTATATTTTTATACTTTTCTTTTCGCTTGATTTCCCAACTGAATGTTAAATTCGTATTAATTTTCACAACACGATGAGCAAAGTATTTAAACAATTTTTTTTTTTTTTTTACATTCAAAGTAAGGCAGGCAGGCAGTAGCTTTTGAAAAAAATACTTTTAAAACAAATTCTCACATTTTAAGCATTTCAGCACAATATTTGTTTAAAGTTTTGCAGTCTCCATAGCAAAAATAATTCAAACTCTTTTCTTTTTTTTCTTTCTAATAATACCCGTCATAATGCATACAGAAAGTCCTGCAATACAAGTCTTTAACAAAAAGCAAAATGAAAGCGTAAAATTCATAAATATGATACCATCACTTGGTCTAATAAAATATTTATTTATTTATTTTTATCATAAAATATTAAAAATTACAACTTCTTAGAAAAAGGAGGCATAGGTTTTGCGAGGGTTTTTGTAGAGAAAGGGGGTTCGAAAAACGAAGTGTATCTCGTCTTATTAGAGTAAATTTTTATTATTTTGTTTGGCAATTGTTATTAAATATTAAAAATTAAATCTCCTGGCCATTCATTCGTATTAACATACACGGAATTTGAAAAATACTCCCCTTTGAGACAAAGTTTCCTACATTCATTTTATCATGGCATAATACTATTCGTATTAAGTCAATGAAAACAAAAGAAAACTTTTCCCTATAGCGATTTTGCCAATGTGTGTGGACTGATAGTAGCTAAGAAGCCAAACTATTAAATCGATATACCCCGGAATTCAACTTCAAGGGCGGTTGACCACGCTTTAATTACGACTAACATTGGTATGTGTTTACAACTGAACTGAATGCTCGATTTTGGCAATGTTGGAGGCTAACTAGTCGACATAGCCCCGGATTCAATTCCGAGGGCCGATAGACCATGCTTTCATTTCATGAGTAGGATTTACATGTGGCTACAACTACAGTAAATGGTCGATTTTGCCTTTTTTATGGACTGATAGTAGACAAGAAACAAAATTTCGTCAACTCCACATACCCTCGGATTTAATTCCCAGGGCAGTAGATCATGCTTTTTTTTGTTATAATTATGACTGGCATATGGCCACACGTCGATCAGATGAATGCTCGATTAGTAAAGACATAAAGTTTTTATTGATCGGGTTTACATACATCACAGTTTTTTGTAACATTCTATGTACTCTTTCCTCACTTCTTTCTCCCCGATCATTATTGTGTTTATAAAGGTATAGGAGATATTCCCGAAGTGACAAATTGTATTATAAAAACAAAAGTATAAAAAAAGCGTCCGCCCTTGACCCTAAACCCAGTGACATTTCATCATAAATATCTCGCAAATTGCAAAAATTTAAAAGTGGACAGATTCAAATAGTCATCAGAGAGACAGACCGATGGAAGGACATGCTTAAATCCATTTAGAAAATGGTTAGATGTTCTGTTTCCAGTCGCGTAAATTCCAAAATTGATAATTGGACAAATCGAGATGGTAAGAGACCTAAATCCATTGAGAAAATGATTGGTAAAGGAAATGACGTTCTGTCTCAAATCCTCGCAAGTTCCAAAGATTGAAAATGGATAGCTGAAAACGGTCAGCTAAGAGACAGTCCGATGGACAGAACTAAATTGAATTCTTTCAGAAAGTGCCTGGTGTAAGAAAGCAGGTTCTATCTGAAGTCCTGTCTCGCAAATTCCAAAAATTGAAAATGAGCAGAAAGAAATGATCATCAAAAAGACAGACCGACGGAAAGACATACTTAAATTCCTTGACCAAATGATTGGTTTTGGAAAGAATGTTCTATCTCAAGTCCTATCATGGAAATTGCAAAAATTAAAAATGTATAGATTGAAAATTAAAACTATATCAAAGAGAGAGACCGATGGACAGACATACCTAAATCCAATGAGAAATTTGTTGGTTAAGAAAAGGATGTTCTGCCTCAAGTGCTGCCTCGAAAATTCGAAAAATTGAAAATGGCCAGAATAAAATTGTCATCTAAGACACAGACCGATGGACAGACATACTTAAATCCATTCAGAAAGTGTCTAATATAGGAGAGGACATTCTGTCTCAAATCCTTCTAAAAGCGTAAAGCTTTGTCAGGAATAATGTATGGCGTTGTAAAAGGAATTAAGCACGCTGCGCCATTTGTAACAATATCTAGAACGCCCATCTTTATGACGATTGACAACATACTGTTAAACAAAAATGTTTGGAATAAAATTGGTTTCTCTATATAAGAAATTAGATTTAAGATGAATAAATCGTGTGAAAGAATTATGTTAACCGTCTCTCGTTTCTCGATTAAAGATTTCTTGTCTGTTTTAAATTTTACACAAATATTTCATTCTTCCAATCAATCATTTCTAATCACTCATGCCTTGAGAATAAACAGAACTAATTAAAGAAGTCAATCAGCCACATACATTTTTCAAATTAAAGTTCTTAACAGCTTTTAAACTATTTGAGGAGAAGCAAATTATTTAACTTGTGAAGAAGAAACGAAATTTCCAATAAGCTTTCTATAATAAGCTGAAAACCTTTTCCTTCACAATAGTCGTCTTATGTTCTATACTCAGAACTTTTTCTTATTTATCTTTCTTTAGGTTGATTGATTTTTTGGTCAAAATGACCGATTAAATTATATTGAAAACTTACTTAACTGTTGAAGTTTGTGTCAAGCAAATATTTAAAAAATAAATTTTAAAGCCATAGTGCACTTCCTTCGATGCTTTCACATCACAAACTTTCCTTTATACTTTTTCTTTTTCTTTTTTTTTTTTTTGTTTTTTCCCTTCTTTAGATATGATCTTATGACCGCCACTTTATATTTGTTCTGTCTTGAATTTCATAAAGTAATGATAGCGCATAACTCAATGAAAGTATATTAAGTTTATGTTATGTTTGTAATCTTTAAAAATAAATGTGAAAACATTACTTATCTACTACATTAAATACTATAGGCTTAAATAGTAGGCTTTCAGTAGCGCCTTAAGTTCATCAACTTGTATTAAAAGACTAAAAACAGTGCAATTAACGAATATGTTATCATATGTGTAACATATTTCGTGATCACAATAAAACCTATTTGAAGCAGCTAACTGCCTTTATCAAGACGCGACTGACTACTCTTTTTAAATTCAATAGTTATCCAGTGATAGCATATTTTTCTTATTTATTTTAAATTTTACATAAATATTTCATTCTTCCAATCAATCAGTTCTGGTTTGAGTGGCTAAAATGGATCTCTTCAGAAGAAAGAAGATCTACATCCTGATCGTTTGAGTATCAGTATAAAAGAAATCAGTCATTAAGCAAAAGGAACTCTTCCACCAATAATTTCTAATCAATCAAAAGTTGAGTTGATTCTTCTGCTTTGAATGACCAGCATGGACAAAACTGATCAGGTTGCCAATATTTGTTCAGATCTCTTCAGATCCGAGAAGGTCTACATCTAATAGTCTGAATATTAAACAAGAAGAACTCGTCTACCAATAATTTCTAATCAATCAAAAGTTGACTTCATTCCTCTGCTTTGAATGGCCAAAATGTACAAACCTGAACGGACTGCTAATATTTATTCAGAACTCTTCAGATCAAAGAAGACATACTTTAATCGTCGGAATACCAACATAAAAGAATTTAGTTAGCAAGCAAGAGGAACTCGTTCAGCCATAATTTTTAATCAGTCAAAACTTTAATTCATTCTTCTGCTTTGAATGGCCAGAATGAAGAAAACTGATCAGGTTGCCAATATTTGTTCAGATCTCTTCAGATCCGAGAAGGTCTATATCTAATAGTCTGAATATCAATATAAAAGAAATCAGTCATCAAGCAAAAGGAACTCGTCCACCAATAACTTCTTATCAGTCAAAACTTGAATTCATTCCTTTGCTTTGAATGACCAGAATGGACAAAACATATCAGGCTGTCAACACTTGAATCTCTTCAGATCAAAGAAGATCTGTAACTAATCGTCTGAATACCAATATAAAAGAAATTAGTCATCAAGCAAGAAGAACTTGTCTACGAAGAAGAACTAGTCCTTACCTCTCACAGGCCTAACCCATAACTAAATCTATCAACAAAAAAAAAGCAAACAAAAAAAGGGACGAGTATGTGAAGTATAATTCGATCTAAACCTTATGTAAATTATTTCGTTTCTTTTTGCCTATGGCCTTAAACTTTATTTAAGTGCGTTGTTTTTTTTTTTTTTTTTTTTTTGTAAGTTTTCTCTCCATTACATGCCATTGTTCAGGGATAGGAAGACGACATACTAACGTTCATGCTCAATTTGTAAGATTTAAAAAAAAACATGTAACAACGAATTGCATAAGGATTCATAAAATTTAAGTTGACAAAGAGAAGCTTAAGTAAACGCTTAAGCAACTTTCTGATCTGGTTTTTCTTTCCTTTCATCTCTTCCGCCATTTCGATGAGCAAAAAAAAAGATAAAATACATTATGGTGAAATTAACTAATCACAGGCTTCAAAATTATTCTCCTTAGCTAAGCAAATTAGCTACAATTTTTCATAATAAGATTACATAAGAAATACAACCGACTTTATAATTGCTATCAAGTATCGTAAAATTCGTAACAAGTAAAGCGAGGTATATACTTATTTTCAATGCTTCAATATACACTTTCATGTCTTTCAGTTCAATTTCACTATTAAGAAAATCTTTGTAATGGTTACCAGCGTCATTTCATATTTTATTTGAAAAATCACCGAATTTTTTGAATTTACCTCACAATCCACAAACACGAGACTTTAGCTATTTTATATTACATTTCAACGATCCTTTGTTGTTGTTGTTGTTACCATAAATTTAAGCAAATAAGAAAATTAGTTTTTCCAATTATTAACAAAATTATATGTTTTAATTGTGAACAGAGAAAAGAAAGAAATTTTATTCATATTTTTCACTCAATTTTAATTTGATAAAAATATTTTAAAAAAATAAATAAATTTTCATTAAATGCGCATTTATTTACTTTTTTAAATGTGAGAAACTTTTATGTTCTAACACACATTAAATTATTATTGAAATTTGGTTTTAGTTTTAACAAATAAACCAACAAACTATTACTACTACAACTACTACTACTACAACATGCTTATCAAAATAAAGTCAACCGCATCATCACATTCGGACTCAGGTGAAATATATTTGTTTTTCACTGTTAACTACATTGCACATAAATTGTAAATAAACGATTTTTTGTATGGAAATGCGTTGTTCAAATTATTTTGCACAATATTTCCAATTTCTATTTACAACTAACTGTACATAGCTAACGATTCTAACAAATATAATAGATGCAAACATCGCAAAAATAGTTTACAATAACAAATTCAATAATAAAAATTTTATTACAATAATAATAAAAAATGGGGCAATTTATATATATATATATATATATATATATATGCATATATATGTAATATATATGTAATTACACACACATCTACTACTATGTGTATACAAAAAGTGTTTGCAAATGGAAAATTACATAATGGCTTGTAAAACTTATAACAGCTAATATTGGACCATATAAAAAGTCTGCGCGGTTTTTTTTACCATTACATGGTATTGATGCCTATATGTCTGGCAACATTCATCGGGAATATCTCAAACGAATGTTTGCTTTAAAGGTGACATTTCAGCTAACATTTTTTATCAAGAGAGTTTTCTAATCCTTTGCTCGTATAAAAAGTCATATTGATCTGAAAATGAGTGAAATGTCTGAAGAAATACGCAATGTGATGTTTTTTTGATATAAAAAAAGGTAAAAAAAAGGTTTAAAAGAAATTATTGTGAAGCGTACAGTGAGAATGCTGTCAGTGAACGAAGAACCCTGGAGTGCTTTGCTCGCATTCATTCCGGAAATTTTGATATCAAAAATGCATCTCGCTTTGGTCGGCCGGTCACTAAAAAAGCCGACGAAATTTTGCAACTGGTAAAGCAAGATCTGTACGCAAACATCAATTATAAGACAGTTTGCAATCATTTGACAAGAGCAACATAAAAAAAGAAGCTCGATGTTTGAGTGCCATATGAGTTAATCCAAAAAAATTTGATAGACCGAATCACCACTATTGAAATACTCGAATCGTTTTTGAAACGCATGATTACAGGCAATGAAAAATGGATGAGAGAATACGAGAATATCAAAAATAAGCCATTATGGTCAAAGGCTAGTGATCTTCCACAAACGACTTCAAAGCCTGGATTGTCAACAAACAAAGTTATCTTTGGTAAATGTTTAAAGGTATTGGGAAGGAATTGTCCATTCTGAGCTGCTGCAATCTGGCGAACCTATTAATTCGGTCCTGTACCGTATACGACCGGGTTGTTTAAACGAAGCAATCCAGAAAGGACGACCAGAATTGGCTAATAGAAAGAAAGATGTGTTCCATCTTGACAATTCTTTGCCACACGCATCTTTAATGAGCCGGAGCAAATTAACTGAACTTGGTAGGAAAATTTCCATTGGTCCATCGTATAACCCGGACCCTGCACCGACTCGGTACAATTTGCATCGGTCTCTGCAAAATTTTCTTGATAGTAAAAAATTGACCACAAAAAATCACTTTGCCAAGTCACTCGACAATAAACTACGGAAGTTCTGCAACTAAGGAATTATGAAGCTCCCCTAAAAAATGGCAAAAGGTCATAAATAATAATGATCAATATATACATGATGAGCAGATTAATCATAAATTTTTTTTATTATTTTTTATTATAAGTTTCTGTCGTGCAGGTGACAATAAAGAAGAAAATGTTATCATGTAAGCGATAATCGCCTTTTTGAACCTTCTCGTTACGTTAAATTCGCTTTGAATACATTTTCGTTAGAATTGAGTACAAACCAAGAAAAAATTTATACAAAAATCTCTTTTAATTTTATATTTTGCTAAGAAAAAAACGGCTGTGAAAAGGAAACATAAACGAACCTAAATCTAATATTGTTCGCTTAAGTTCGCTACAGTTTAAATTTGTCTAGAAGAGTGTTTTGATATCATCATACAGATAGGGCTAGTTATTAAAGATAAGTAAATAAAAAATGAATTAGTTTGGTAAATAAATAATACTTGTTCATTAATTTATAAAGAAAACTAAATTAATTCTATTTTGAAATTTCATACTTTTTATTCTCATATCTCTATACCTCAGATTGTAGGCAGAAGTCCACCAACACTGCTTTCATAGCTAAACAAAAAAAAATATAAATTTTATGATAGAAATTTTCGCGCCCCTTATCATTCGTTTCCATGAGATGAATCTCGAGAAAAACTTGTTGATCGTAATTAGAGCAGTTTAAGCATTCACATCCCAAAGTATAAACGATATATCTCTATATCGTACGATCAAGTTTGGTTGGCTCCGCGAACTCAAAATCTAGTAATGCCCGTCTTTTGAGATAGTACTGATTTCGATTGGGGACTGGGAGAAAGAGACTTGTTTTACTCTTATGTATCATATGAAAAATACTTCAAAGTTTCCAATTTCTGCCAAGATTGTTTGACTTTTTAGTAAACGGAACTTAGTCGATATGAGTGATCTGTGATTTTTAAGCATTTTTTACCTTAAGTTTCTTCAATTTTAAGCAGAAAGATGATTCAATATTTATGTATCTAATCTAAACAAGTGAACAAGTGAAATAATACTAATCCTGCCATTAAAGCATTGCCTTAAAACTCTAAGGTATTTTGTTAAATAAAGACGAATTTTATTCTAATTGTCTTATAAAGCCGTGCAAGATATTATATATGTATCGAACAGGACACGCATTATACTGTATCAATTCAGTATACGGTATGAATTGTTCGAAAACTATAATTTTATTGCTTGTTATAAGTGCAATTGTTTCGAGATACACTCATTGGTGTGCTTTTCTGGGATTTACCAAAGCGGAAACATAACCATAATGAACCCTCATTTTTAAGTATTCGATTCGAAAATCCAGAATATAAAAGTATTTCAAAAAGAGAAATGAGAAATGAGAAAAAAAAAATTTGCTTTAACTTATTATAATTGAATTTTATTTTTTAAAAACAATGTATCCCTAAGATTTTCATATCATGGATACACAATTGGTAATAAAATCCCGTAAAAATATAGCTGCAAGCAATTTTGCCTTGAAACTTAAAAAAAAAAAAATTCTTTTCTTATTACATTTGATAAATTTCTTCTTGACATTCAAAAATCTCATTGAACAAAAATTAAGATGAGAGTAATCCTCCTCCTCCTCCTCCTCTCTAGCAATAAAACTGCAAAGATACTTGAAGTATACTTTCAAGACAAAGCCAAAAGGATCCATTAAGGCAGTGCATTATTACACGTATTCGAGATGAATGAAATTCATTTGTGGTAAGAGGATTCGGGAGGGGGATGTATCCGTAATCATATTATCGATGTTATTGGGTTTTAATTGTCGGAGTAATAATTTATGTATTCAACAAACGGACTGAGTGAGAGTGTATTTCATTTTTTTCATACTTTTATACACTAGTAACACTTGCTTTTAATCACTGCCTTGGTTTTCCTTTTTTTGTTTTTTTCGCTTTTTCTTTTCTTTTTTTTTTTTTTTTGTTCTTTTCCACTTTATTTTTTCAACGAATCCTTGTTTTCATAAATTTTTGCGGAATGTTGTCTGTGTGAAGTCATGTTGTTGGTATTTATTGTTGACAATATTCGGCAAGACAACAATGTCTGTATGTATGTATATATGTGCGTGTGTGTTTTTTTTTTAAATTTGCATGCCGCATTATTGCAAATATAGCAGGGAAAGAGAGAGAAAAAGAGAAGAAGACAAAACAATTCCTTATTGCATTATCGCAGGACTACTTGTAGGCGTTTGCTTGCATGCATTTGCATGTTTTTCATTTTCGGTTTTGAATCGTGTATGAAAATGTTAATGGGCAACCGTGACATTGTAAGTACGCTTGTTGTATGTATGCCTCTCAGCTTATATGTGTAAGCGTGTATTCAAGTGTGTCTGTTGTCTCGACCAATTTATGTTAATGAGTCAACATTGTTATGTTAATTTTTTTTTTGTTTTTTTTTTTATACATAAGTAAAAATATACATATTTTAATATTTATGTATATTCATTGACTTTTTTGCTTTTTGTTTTATATCGATGGAACTTGTGTCTATAAATATCAATATTGCGACCATTGACTGTTAATTACAAATGTATAAGTTTTTCTTTTTATATATGATTTTTTTTTTATCATTAATTTGAGTTTCATGTTCACATATACATATATACATACGAGGGTTTTCATAGAAAAAATACGTTATGAGTTCGATCTGTAAAAATGTATTCTTTGAGATGCTTAGAGTTTCGGAAACTAAAACTAAAATCTAACTATAACTATAAGCAAAAAATAATTGAAATAGTGTCTGAAATTATGGCAACCTAATGATCGTTGCAATTTCTATAGTAAGTTATGTGATAGAAAATTCATCAGCTCTCTAGCTGTACGTGAAGTTTCATCATACCTATATTAAGCTTACCATTTTCTTATTTTAATTTCTTGAGTTTTCCTTTATTTTTAATGTATTTATTCGACAGTTTTTTGGGTATTTCGTGAGGCAAAGCTTGCAAGAACTCTTCTACGCTTCCATCCATAAATGAAAGCTTTAGGCTTCTTTCCCAAATTACAAAAGTTCAAAAGACTTAGTGAAGAACTCGTTACAGATTATTCACAAGACCTATCGAATTGTTGAAAAATAACTCGGAAAAGAATTTCGTTGGATTTTTCGCGGATATCGCGAGTTAGTCGATTATTGCAGGAGAACATCATAGAAATCTCTTTATCAAAAGACCTACTGAGGATCTAGTTACTGATTGTTCCCTGGACCTATGGAAGGATTGAGAATTAATTAAGAGAAGAATTTCGTTTGACTTTTCGTGGATATCGCGGATATCGCGGATTAGCCGATTATTGTAAGAGAATAACGTAGAAATTCCTTCATCAAAAGACTCAGTGAAGAACTCGTTACAGATTATTCACAAGACCTATCGAATTGTTGAGAAATAACTAGGAAAAGAATTTCGTTGGATTTTTCGCGGATATCGCGAGTTAGTCGATTATTGCAGGAGAACATCATAGAAATCTCTTTATCAAAAGACCTACTGAGGATCTAGTTACTGATTGTTCCCTGGACCTATGGAAGGATTGAGAATTAATTAAGAGAAGAATTTCGTTTGACTTTTCGTGGATATCGTGGATTAGTAGATTATCGCTAGAAAACATTGGAGAAACTTCTTCATCAAAAACCTTACCGAAGACTTACTTGCAGATTGTTCTTCGGGCCTATCGAATTATTGAGAAATAATTAGGACAAGATTTTCTTTAGATTTTTCGCGGATATCGCTGATTAGTTGATTATTGCAACAGAACTTCAGAGAAATTTCTTCGTCACAATATGTCTATATACGATGCTGACTTAATATAATACTAAAAATGGATTAATCAAAAAAGAAAACGAGCCAACATTAATAAATTGTAATTTGATCTTCATAATCTAGCAGTAAATTCATTTCATGTGAGAAAATATTTCGCGTTTCCTGTACTTGAAAATAATTTCTTATGGAAACGGATATACAATATAAAACATCATATACCAACTGAATAATAATTTATTAATTACTTACCGCATCATACGACAAATACTGCCTTGATTGAAGTTTATTATACAATTTTAATTGATTTTAAAACTTAAATATTTTTTAAAATTTTCATATCGACGCTTATTACATTTTACTTACATATTGTATGCTTTAAATCGTATGCCATTCATGTGATGTTCATCTATCATTTCAACCCTTTGTTAAACTAAGGATTCCGCACGTTGTAATGTTCGTACATATGTGTGAATGCATGTAGGATACGACCAGGATATTGCGGTCATGTACATGAGAAAATAATTCGTGCGTGTTAAAACCACATAACGCATGCTTTGAAACGCGTTCAGTGATTTTGACGTTTATTTTCTTGCTTTTTGCTTTTTATTTTTTTTTTTTTATTTTTGTCTTAATAATCTTAAATTATTGAATTTATTCCTAATTATTTTTAAAAACATATCATTAGAGAGAATTTTACATATTTTTAAATAAAAAAAAAGAAACTAAACTTTGCATTCACTTCTAAAGCATAGTAAATATTTACTTCTGTATATAAAGCATCAGAGGTAGGTTTTCTCATCTAGATATTTATTTTTTTATTCATCTTCATTTATATGTAAATAAATTTACAGCATATGATTTAAGGCACGCGGTAACTTAGACCATATGAGCTTTCATGGGTATTTTTTTTACCAATTCTGCCGTAATGTGGTTTGAACCACCTGCATATGCTGACTCGTATATATATATATATATATATATATATATCTTCCGTTAGTGTAAAATTCGTAGTCGATTTAAAAGCGTCTGCCTGCCTACATTACCTTTTTTGGAATGGCTTAGAAACCTAAAATGCGATTTTATATATTTAAAATATTAGAGCCGTTCGTCTGTCCACATTAGCTTGTTTGGAACGGCCTAGAAAATTAAAATTTTATCTCAATATTTTTAGTTGAGGACCCCAAGATTTTGAAAATGCTCGGGGTTCTTCTACGCCAACAGTTCGACAAAAAACTAGCTTACTTCCTTAATTGATGTTTACCTTAGACTTAATGCGAAAGATTTCTCTAGCATTTATTATTCTCTGTTACCAAGAACTTAGGCGAATTAAGGGAAAAGGCTTAATGTACAGGTACAACTTACCGTTAAAATATAATAATGGTTTGACCGCCTAACATCTCCGCTAATGCTTTGCAATTTTTTATTCGAGAGAATTAATGTAAATCGTTCAAATTTAAATAAATCCATAGACATCGAAACTTTCTTATCTCTACTTATTTTCTACGAAAGCTGAATAAAACTTAAAAATTCTTTTACGATAGATTTCAAATATGACGACTTTTAAGCACACTGCGTCTAACTTTCTCTAAATGTACTCCTCTTCTATAAAGAATTCAACCGGTTCAAATTTAACAATGCTTTTGCCACAGATTTCCGATCTTATGACTGTTTTTTTAAGCACTGTCTCTAACTTTCCTTATCTTTACTCATCTTCCACGAAAAATTCAGTCAATTCAAATTTAACGATTCTTTTGTGACAGATTTCCGATCTTACGACTGATTTTTTAAGTAACCTTCCTTATCTTTAATCTTCTACGAAAAATTCAATTAAAATTTAAGCAGTATCCCCAAAAAAAACTCATCCGATTAAAATTTAACGATCCTTTTCCGATTAAATTCAGATCTTATGACTATCTTTTAGGACTGTTGGCCTTAGATATGGAAGTAAAGCTAGGTGTAGTTTTAGAAAGGTACACCAAGAAAAATTTTAATTTTAATTAAATTGGAATTGTTTGCGAATGGCTTTTGCTAAATCCGATAATTATAAAGTTCTGATAAATTTCGTGAATCTTTTGAAGTGATCAAGTAGTTCCACTTCTACGAACTTTCGATCTCATTTGTTTTCAAAGTTGATCTATCACTATTCAATCACAATATTTCTATTTCTTATTTCAGTTCTAAGACTTTGATAGCAAAAACAAATATACAATCAGGGAATTGCTTCTGCGAAAACGGAGTATAATTTGATTTTTTTGTGCAATATTGCTCTAAAATTACGGTTAAGGAATCTGCTAAAGCGGGAACAAATAGATTTTCTGTACAATATTACCCTAGAATCACGATCAAGGAACCTGCTAATGCAAGTATAATTTGATTTTTTTTGTGCAATATTGCTCTAGAATTACGGTTAAGGAATCTGCTAAAGCGGGTATAAATAGATTTTCTGTACAGTATTGCTCTAGAATTACGGAATCTGCTAAAGCGGTTATGATAAGATATTGTGAATTAAGAATTACGATTAAGAAACTTGCTAATGCAGGTATAATTTGTTTTTTTGTACAATATTGCTCTAGTTTAAGGAATCTATTAAGGCAGGCTGAGAAATATTGTTCTAGAATTACGGTTAAACAACAACCGCTAAATCAGACCTAAACCAGTTTAATTCAAAATTATACGCAAAATTGTAAACTCTCCATGCTGTTATAATTAAAACTACACTTCATTATGATTTGAAAGTTTATGTCATCAATATATAGTCCCTAGAGTTGTTTGAGTAAATTTATGTCGTCCGTAGAGTT
>KK351058.1:196817-218521 GCA_000671755.1 Glossina brevipalpis
TTTTTTTTTTTTTTTTTTTTTTTAATAGGTTCTTTTGATATTCATGTAAGTGTTGCGTGTGTTACAAGACTAAAAAGCAAACGTTTAATAGTATCTAGTGAGCTGATAAGCACATTAAATATTTTATAAAGGGCAACACATTCACTTACTTAAAGTATTACGTGATTTAAATTTAGATTTATATGTAAAGCAACTTCTTTACTTGCCAATGAAAGTTTGAGATAAACTAATTTGATTACATCGTTTGTAACGCTTAAACTAATTAAAACACTAAATCATTTATTTATTCATTTACTTTTAAAGACTCGACTACAAATGCGATACAGGCAAGTACAAGAAACTGATCTACGATGTAAATGTAAATGGTTTATGCTACAAGTATTTTAAACTAAACTAAAAAAGAAAAAAACATTATAGTAAATAGAAATAAATAAGTAAAAGTGATGGAAAAAATAGTAAGAAACTTATATACATCAAAATAGTGGCGCGTCCACAGCTTATAAGCATAGAGGTACATGGGAAAAGTACCGTTAGATCGGTGTGAAACAAGTTTGCAAATCAATTATTTGGAAATTGAAAGAATTCAAATGAGCAAGCTCTCTGCACTTTGCCAACTCTGTTTGTCTGTCCGTACGTCCATCTGTGGTAGACATTCTCCTAGCCACAAAAAAGGAAGATATCGACTTCTTATTTGCCAGAAACATTGGAAGTATCCTTTCGTATGACGTTTGTCCACCTCTCCGTATGTTTGCCTGCCCGTCTGTCTGTCTGTCAATCTGTCTGCCTTAACGCCTGTCTGCTGCCTTCCCAACTCTCTGTCTGCTTTCCCGTCTGTCCGTTTGCTTATCCTTATACCTGTCTTCCTGTCTGTCCTCATGCCTGCCTGCCTGTCTGTCCTTATGCCTGTCTGTCTGCCTTCCCGCCTGTCTGTCCTTTTGCCTACCTGTCTCTCTGTCCTTATGCCTTTCTGTTAGTTAATCCTTATGCCTGTCTTCCTGTCTGCCCTCATGCCTATCTGCCTGTCTGTCTGCCTTCCCGCTTGTCTGTCCTTTTGTCTGTCTGTCTGTCTGTCTTTATGCCTCTCTGTCTGTCTGTCCTTATGCCTACCTCTCTGTCGGTCCTTACACCTGTCTGTCTGTCTGCCTTCGCACCTGTCTGTCTGTCTCTCCTTCTACCTGTCTCTCCGTCTCTGTACCTATCCGTCTGTCTGTCCAACTGCCTGTTCTCCAGCCTGTCTGAGTGCCTGTCCCCGAGCCTGTCTGTCCTTATTATCCCACCCCACTCCCACATCATCTGTCAACCTTTTCACGTTCGTGAAAAATATGCTCTTAGTATAGACAAGCCTTTAATTGAAAAGTTTTATAGTATTCTTAGAGTACATTTGTGGGTTGGAGGGCTCTTTTGAATACAATTGAAAAAATTTATAATGAAAAGTATGCAATTTTTCCAAATAAGTCAACAAAATAATAAAAAAAAATATATGTTTATGTTATAATAAAAGTTTAATTTTGTATAAAAAAACAAATCGATATTTGTTCTTTTTCAAGTATAATGACAAGTTAAGTCAATCAAAAAATTCAGGAATGCAAATATTGAGAAAACTTTACTATATATTTTATAGCTTGCGCTAGACAATATAAAAGCAGGGTGCGACTATTTTTTAAAATACCCACATTAAGCCGAATAAACCATTGAACGCTGCTAGTTTATGGCGAATTTCGTGTACACTCATCTATTATGAGAAAAATTTGAAAAAAGAAAAAGAGTTTTTCAAGGTTTTTTTTTAAGTAGATCGGCGGCTTAATTTGTAATTTCCTATATATCAAAAATTTAATTAACTCTTTTAAATCAAGCATTTCAATGACTGTACAAGTAAATAAATAAGTTGTCAAATGTTTATGTAAATGTTAGTCGACCTAATCCATTTAGAAATTTCTTACCAGACGGATAGAATTCTCCAAGCAGTGTATTTTGAACGAGCAATACTTACAAATTGCAATCTTTCTTGGGCGACCTGATCCCCATGAATTTATTAGGATCCTTGGACACCATACCTACTTCCTACCATTTTATCTCTTGGAAAGTGGTCGACACAGCAACAACGCCAGCCATGGTGTTATATTCGATACTGCTGAAATGAATCATACAATGCGCAAACTTTCAAATTTCCACAGTTCGAAAATTCGTATACGCGGCATCACACCGGACAGACATCTTGAATTCATTGGAAGTGACTCAAGTAACCATTTGAAAACACTTGAAAGCCATTGCATTGATTCAGAAACAAGGATATTGGATAACTTGAAGCCGATATACGCTGAGTGGCTGAGTGTTTTTTACTTGCGAATACCTGCTTGAAAATGAAGGACGGAAAAAATTTTTGAACCTCATTGTGACTGGAGATGACAAACGATAAACTAAATTACGATAAACCAGAATGCAGAAAATTATGCGGCTTTCCCGACTACACTTCTAATGTATGTTTAATATATTTTATGTACAGTTCTGTTGCTTTGAGGACGCGATAAAACCGATTGGGTTAAAATATTGAATTGTTCTAAGAATTTGAATCGATTTTCGGAACATTGCAAGTGGAATGATATAAAGTACAAAGACCCAGTGCATAAAAATAATAAACGCTTAATTAAAAAATGTTAACTCGGCTTCGAGCGAATCTTGGTTATCTTTCCAAACTTAAGGGCATGTATTGTAAAAGAAGCACAAGAAGATTTTTTTATTAGCTCCAAATAGGTCAAACAATATCCTGACCCTTGATCTCAGCAAATTTGTAAATAATATTAATACATATTTAGGTCTCGTTTTAAATATATTAGGTCATATAAAAAGCCTCCGCGATTTTTTACACTAGATGGTGTTGATGCCTATATATCTGGCAAGACTCACTTAATAGTCTCAAACGAACCTGTGCCTTTGGCATTTCAGCTTACATTTCAAAGTTATATTGATTTGAAAATGAGTAAAAAAAAAAAATTTATGAAGTGAACGGTTAAAATGCTGTCAGTGAGCGAGCGATCCCAGAAATGGTTTGCTCGACTTCGTTCCCTAAATTTTGATGTCAAAGATGGACCTCTCTCTAGACGGCCAGTTACTGAGAAAGCTGATGAAATTTTGCAACTCGTAGAGTAAGATCGTTGCACAAGTTGTAAGGAAATAGCAAAGGTACTAAAAATCAACCGTATGACAGTTTCAAATAATTTGAGAAGAGCAAGTTACAAAAAGAAGTTGAAAAATGTGCCAAAAGACCCGAGAGAAATAGCGTATCTCTAAATATATTTTCTATAGCTTATATTCTATTGTGATGTTTTGTGTTTTTGAAACTTTTTCTACCTCGGGCCGATTGAAAGCACGTTCATTTTCAAACTGATTCTGTAGACACAAACCAAAATTTTTCGCCTATCGGGGCTTGAATCCAAGAATATATACGATTTAAAGGGCGGCTAACTGATGGCGATAGAAAGAAATAATATGTATTCAACCAGGCGAACGAACACAGCGAAATTGACCCCAAATTTCGTCAAGAATATATACAATTTATAGGACGGCTAATTTGGGACGGTAAAAAAATAGTATATACACATCCATAGGTGTAATATCTCGAGAACTATAGCCCATGAAAACTATGAAAAGCAGGCCACTATTCGTAAGGTGCTATTACGACTTAATTCATAATGACTTATCAACGAATTTTGCTAGGAAGTTTCGGATGCTATGATTTCAATTTTATTTTAATATTATTTTATTATTATATTTTAATTATGGATTTTAATTGTAAATTAAAATTGCTAGAAACCTTAGGACGTTAAGAAGGAAACTATCATTTTAACTGTTAAATATGTGAATGATATTATGGATTAGCTTTTGGATTAAAATGTTACAATTGTTCGTTCATGGTTCATATTTTGGTGAATTCAATGTTTTTCTTTTTCTTTCTTTATCTTATTTGCAAAATTTTAATCTTCTATCTCGACCTTTGTAATATTTTAAGAGAAAAACTATACCAAACAGTTATTTTAATAAGTATTTTGCATAATTTGTAGAATTTGCAAACGGTATAATCAAACAAATATACTTCGCCCCATCGCCTCAAAGATACCAAAACACACCCTATTTACACAGCATTATATTGGTAAAGTTTAAGCGTTTCATTAAAACTCAATTATATTTTATCGAAAATTTTGGGTCATTGATTGCTTTTGATTGACATTTCATTACACAAAAAACACACGTAACACGTGCAAACACTTTGTTGTGTATTTAGTTTCTCATATGCATATATATGATGTAGTGTGTAATAATCATCTAATATCGTAATACCCTTTTATGGTCGATAACATAGAACGAGAAAAAGCTAACAGCGAATAATGCACACACACACACACACACACACACACACACAAATCCTAATAAATATGATTTTGAATTTTTCTTTATTGCCAATCATTCATACATTTATTCGCATAATGTGCATAGAATTTTTTGCATAAACTTTTTTTTTATTTTTTTTTTATATTATTTATTTTAATTTATTTATTGTATGTTAATACACCGACTGTGAATAAGTGATTTAAATTTTTATTTTTTTTTTTAATTTTTTTTTTTTAATTTTTTTTTATTCTTTACATTGTACAATACAATAACAGTTGGCAAAGTTCATAAGTAGTTGACTATATATATACACATATATATATATATATATGTGTGTGTGTGTGTACATATGTACACACATTTACAACCATTAGCAATTATTCAGGCATGAAATGTGTTCTAAATGTTTTCAGCTTGTGATGTATAATATTAACAACGAGTTTTTCTGTATGGGCCCCATACCTAACTGAATAAATGAATGAGTATAAGTATGTATGTATGCTTGATTATATGCCTACATTTGTCTGGCGGTCTATCTGTCTATCTGTCTGTCTAACTGTCTGGCTGGCTACTTGTTATACACTGTGTGCTTTCAAAGGGAGAAAAGCTTTTTTTTGAAAACATTACATAAAAAAAAAAAAAAAAATTTATTGTCACATCATAGAAATTTCATTCAACACCTCATTATCATCATAACAATTTAACTTGTTAACCTTAACGTTTGTTTGTTGTTAATGTGTGTGTGTGTGTGTGTGTGTGATTGTAAAGAAATTCTTCCCTTAACTTAACTTGTATTATATCGTGGCGGCTCACCTTAGAAACCAATTATTTACTATGGGAAGTAAAACTTAATGCGTAATTTAATAAAAAACAAAAAAAAAAAACCGGGAAAGAGAAAAACATCTTACATACGATGTAAACATGTTTTTATTATTATTCTGTGTGTTCAGGGTTGCAAACCCGTAATTTACGCATTTATTTTATTATTATTAAGCAATTGAATTTTACCGTAAAGGAATGATATATATAAACTTTGTTCTGTACAACAACATTTCTTGTCTATCTAATCCATTCATCTAAAGAAGAAATTGTACAGACAGGGGTTATAGGGTTTTGTTTTAATTGTAACTGCTTTAAAAATGCGTAATAGAGTTCATGAAATATAGAAACCGATGTGTAATATATATGTATACAAAATATTGCACACAAACACACTTTATAATGCATTTGTTAGTAGGTAAGGACAGTAAAGATATGCATCACTTTTCTTCGAAAGCCTTATTTTTCTAGTGCAACCATATAATGCCTTCACTTTAAAACTTCTTTCTGTGGTTTTACATAACAAAAATAATTTTGACACGTGTCTTTTGATAGGTCTTGTTTGAAAAATAACTTAATACTACTTCGATACATTTGTAGAGCGTACAGTATATGATGTGCCGATTGCATCTGCTTCGTACTTCAAAATTCTTAGTTAAGTTTCTTCAAATTCTGACAGATCTTTAAAAATATTGTTGATGTTATGAAACAGATAGCAGCATGAACATAACATATAACAGTTGCAGTTAAAATGTATTACATTTGTTGCGAATGTATGCAACATTCAGAAAAGCTTTATACAAATTTATCTCAAACGATTAAGGATTGTTTTTAAGATTGATTTAAGGATGTCTTTCCGTCAGTCTACTTGTTTGATGCCCGTCTATCTTTGTGTTCTAAAGATCGCAAATTTCCGAGATATTTTAATGAAATTGGAAATATTGGCTTAATGCTATTGAAACTGTATTGGTTTGGATCGGAACGCTTTTATGATTAGTCTTTTCGAAAAACTGTTATTTGAGAAAAATTTCCCCAAATATGAGGATATATTCATTTCGCCATTTTGTTTAAAAAAAGCAGAAGGAAGTTTCAAAGGCCCTATAAAGTGCATATATATCCTTGATCAGCGTCAAATTTTGAATCAATTTAAGCTTGTCCATCTGTCCGGCGGTCTCCCTGTCCGCCTGTACCAACGTGCGAGGTAAACATTCTCCTGGCCTGTCTGCCCGTCTGTTTACTTGCCCATCTGTTTGTCTGTCCGCCTGTTTGCCTTTTCGACTGTCTGTCTGTCTGTACGTTTGCCTGTTTGTCCGTCTCTCTGTCGATCTGTCCCCTGCCTGTCTATCTGTCTGACAGTCCGTTTGTTTATTTGTCCCTCTCTCTGCCTGTCCATCTGGGTACATAACGGTGTCTCTTTCTGTCTGTCTATCTGTCTGTTTGCCTGTCTGTCTGTCTGCCCGTCTGTCTGTCTGTCCATCTCTCTGTCTGTCTTTGTCTGCCTTCACACCTGTCCAACTGCCTGTCAGTCCGTCTCTCCACCTGTCTCTCTGCCTGCTTGTCTATCTGTCTATCTGTCCCAGCACCTGTATGTCTGTCTGACCGTCCGTTCGTCTGTGTGTCCGTCTCTCTGTCTCTCTGCCCGCCTATATAGTGTCTGTGGTAAACATTCTCCTAGCCGCAGAAATGGAGATAACGATTTCAAATTTGCCAGAAGCATTGGAAGTATCCTTTCGTCCGTTTGTCCAGCTGTCTGTCTACCCATCTGCCTGTCCGTCTCTCTGTACGTCTCTCTACCTGTCTGTCTGCCGGCCTACCTCTCTCCCCGCCTGTCTATCTGTCTGCCTGACTGTCCGTTTGTTTGGGCGTCCCTCTCTCTGTCTGTCCATCTATCTATCTACGGATGTCTCTTTCCGTCTGTCTGTCTGTCTGTGGTATACATTCTTCTGGTTCCAGCTTTGAATTTGGCAAGAAACATTGAAAAAACACCAAATCGGTCAAAGGACATTGCCTACAGTGCAGTACTGGGTTTTCAGTATACTGCCACAAATACGCTGTAAATATTTCCATGTAGAACAGAACAGATTTGCCTACCGAATATTGTGGTGTATCGAAATTTATTTTTTCTCGCGGTTTTTTCTCGACGAATGCGATGGATATAAAAAGTTCATTCACATTCAAATATAATTTTTGGCTTAATTTCTCGGATGGTATCCTTTTTGGCAACTGCGATGTATACGTCCTTTATGTGGTAACAAGGCCTAATGGTATTATTTTAGTTTTTTTTTATTATTTTTCGGATCAGTCTTCTTATAGGGGTTTTCATCATAAGTAAGTCTTTAAGTGGTAACAGGATTTAATTTTTAATATTTTATGACAAAGAGATACATGAAAGTTTCTATTAAACCGAGCTATATAGGGCATTTAATACTTGACTTTACCTGATCATAAGTTTTTAACTTATTTGTTGATATATTCTAAACTTTTTTCCGATTACTGGGAATAATGATACTATTCCATGCTGGCTGAAGTACAATTTTGAAACAACGCGTACAACGCCTAACAAGGTCTATCCTTATAGACAAATAAACTTACTTTTTCACTAATTAATATACCATTGCTTCGCTTAAGCTCTCTGTTTCTTTGTTGTACACTTCTTTAGGCATAGATATATGGAAATTGAACAAATATAAGCTAATGTGCATGGGCAGCGAAAGGGAGAAAGTAGAGAACTAAAAAAAGTGTTATTCAGAATAAAAACTACAGGAACAATAATAGAAGAAAAAGAAACACGCAAATACGGCACCAAATGCTGGCTCAAATGTGAAATTTGTTAGTAAAAAGAAGTATGAAAAGGATTCATTTCATTCATGAATTTCTGATCACCGTATATATGTATTTAATTCAAAATGGAAAAAGTGTGATAAGAAGTGATTGCTGTCGACACCTTCCAAGCTATTAACGAATATCTGTTCGGACTGCTTAAGGTTTAAGATCAATTAAAATTTCCACAATGAATGATAAATTTTGTTGTTGTCCTTTAAATGGTAGTTGATTTTCCTATTTGTGATTTTGCAATTATTTGAAAACTTATCGTGTTACCCAATAGAGGCGAATGCAAATGTGTGGGTATAGGTATTAAATGATTCGTTTAAAACTCTAAAAGAATTTGAATTTCTTTTTTTTTTTTTATGCATAACGCGAAGTGTAAAGACACATGCAATTGTGAACATATGTTTTGCAGTTTTATTTTTACAATTAATTGTAATAAAATTTGATCAGATCACGTTTAAAATATATTTCGATAGATTCTAGAAAATAAAATCATAAAATTATTCTAACACAACAAAAAACTCCTTTTTCAGCCATCAGGCGAACCTTGACATAAAATCGGAATTTTTTTTTATAAAACTTTTTTTTTTTTTGTCTTACAAAGCAATATTCATTCATTCATGCACATGCAGCCTCTAACACTATGTTTTGTTCTACGTATACCAAGTATAGTCAACGTATAGTTAAAACCTTAATAAAAACAACACCAGAGTAACAACAACACATTGCGATACTTATAACATTTGAAACAAGTTGTTGCATACATTTTTGTTGTTATAGTTGTTGTTGGTGTTGTTGTTATTGTTGTTGTTGTTATTGTTATTTTGGTTGTTGTTCTTGTTGATTTTTATTAAACTTAAAAACAATCGTGAGAACTTTACAGTGTTTGATAACTTTAGTACCCAGAGTACATAGAGCAGCAGAAGCAAAAGCAGTGATTTACACTTACGATTTGTTAGAAGAGCATTATTGTTGCACTACGAAAAAGGTGTGTTTGTAACTTGTAAAACATTTAGTGAGCTTCAGTTCAGGCACATTCAGAAAAAAAAAAATCGATTCTTTTTTTTTTTTTATTTTTTAACGAGATACCTATACACAGACTTAATTAAATGGCGGCCGTAGCCTAACTCAGTTTCCCTTTTGGAAGCCGCAAAATGTTGTTTTACATTGTTGCTCATGATGTTGTTATTATTGTTGCAGCTTTTTTTTTTGTTTTTTTGTTTTTTTTTTTTTTTTGCTAACCTTCTAGTGTTTATGCGTATGTATGTGTGTATTGACACAAAGCCCCTTTATTGCTACTCTTACGGGTACACATACAAAATATACAATCAAGCGTATTGCTGCCATTACTGGTGCTGCTACCGCTACTGCCGCTACAACAGTTGTAATACTTATGGAGGCTATCCACAATACTTGTTAAGCAAAATAGCATTTGATTCAATGTCATTTGTATCATATCGTATGGCTATGCTATGTCGAGTACTTTGACACTTTAGCTAAATGCCAAACGGGTCTAATATCCAATGAACCAACAAACCGACCGAATAAACGGCCAACTAACCAATACATTGACTAAACACCGCAATCAATTCCAATAAAGGCAAGTTTTTCCATTTATTTTTGTGCTTCTTTTAGAATATTTTCGTCTACAAAGACATGCCTGCATACCTGATTTTTCTCATTCATTTTTTTTTTTTTTTTTATTACGTCCACATGTTTAAAGCATGCGATTTTAAGCAGGTAGAAGATTTCATTGCCTTTTTTTTGTGATACTGTTCTGATCAAATACACATTAACTTTTTGATTATAGATTTTTTTTTTTTTTCAATATTTTTGGTTACAAAAAAATTTTATATTTATAAAAGTTACTTTAAGCTTAACAAACAAACAAATTACCAGTTGTCTCTTTTATGCCTCAAAAGATCCACAATTTTTCTCTGCTTCATCTCCTTTAAGTAAATGTACAATTATGAGAATGATACGCGTTTTAAGAATTCAGTCAAGAAGAAATCAAAAATTTCGAATAAATCAATAGTTGAAGTAAAGTTTACCTCCAAACACCTTAGTTATATTAGCTGACACTTATGTAACAAAAACCATAAGCAGTAACAAAAGATAAAAGTTCGTTTTGCCAGTCAACTCTTAACAACAGTAAAGGATATTGTTTCAATAAAATTGTAACTGGCATTAGCTTTATCCAATTGGCGTTATTAGCACATGGCTACTACAGCTAGCTTTACTACTCCGACTACTATTACTACTATTATTTCAACCACGATTACTCTGCTGACACTACCAGTACTGTGCTACTGCTACTACTGCTACTACTATTTACGATTACTATTATTACTTCGTCTACTGCCGCAAATCCTGCTTTATATTTTAAAGAGATATTTGAAGCGAACTTCCAATTATTGTTCTTATAACTTTCAAGTAAATCAGGCTCTCCAATCAGGATTTTCAATTCCCACATTCCTAACCACATATAATCTGTAGTTAGAATACTATATGGTCTTTGCTCGCAAAATTTATCTTTACACCACAACTACGTAGTTTCTTCATCTTCTCTTCTTTGCGTCATTGTGATCGTTGTTAGATGCTTTGAATTGACAATACGCCCGCCCTATCATTTTTATTCCTATGCGCCTCATATTTGTTGAAATTAGAAAAGACATTTCGAAAACTTAACATACTATGGAAACGGAATTAACTTTAGTTTAGTTTAGTGGAAGTCGATTCTGATACTTCGAATATTATTTTTAATGTACAGAAAACTTGAACTATTTTTCATAAAAGGAATTTACATATGTTTACTTCCTACGACCAGATAAAATCGATGTACTTCTTCTAAATACGTAAAGCATATTGAATTTCCGATTGCCTTTATTAGGATCGCTTTGAAATATGGAATAATTCTTGCAAACGTAATAATCTTTAAAGCAAGATGTAGCACATTTTCTACATCTGCCACGACGGCTATCAGTATTGCTATTAGCACAGCAGCTGTTACTACTACTACAGCAATTGCCAAAAATGACTGCTACTACAGCATCTACTTATATTACTATTGCTGCTAATGCATCAATTACTACTTCTACTACTACGACTACTTCTACTGTTGCTACTATTTCTACTACTACTACTACTACTGCTTCTGTTTTTACTACTGCTGTATCTATTGCTACTACTGCTATTACTGCATTTATTACTACTTCTATAGTCTCTGGTACTACTGTTATTACTCTATCTATTACTATTTCTACTGTCACTACTACCAAAGCCATTACTAATGCTATTAGTATTTCTACCATTTCCTTTCTTACTCCTAATTAGTACGTTAATGGCTCCAAAAATTATTATTATTCGACAGCATCAATAGTAGACAGACACGACATGTTGTAATGTTTGGAATTATCACAGATTTCTCATCTGGCTCCATGAGTCGAGTAACCTCCCAAAAAGGTGTATCGCATTGCTCTAAAGAGAAGTTGGGTAAATTCCTTATACTATATTGATTGCGTCAACTAACTTAGAGAATGCCTTATCGCCTGACCGCTAGTGCGAGCCTTCGGAGAATACCGTGAATGTCGTGTCTGACCATAGGAAAACTGTGGACTATACCCAGTGAATCTTTGGGCTGGAACCTCAGGATCCTATTATGAGAATTGTTCCACCTCCTAAGGAACGGAGACAATCGTTTTCTGAAAACAGTCCAGTACTCAGGCGCTCAAGTGAAATCAATCATGCTCGAAAGAAATCAAATGTTCTATATCATAGTGGAAATGCTCTAAACGATGGGAATTTTTCCATTTTATGGGGGACGGTATTGAATGCTTCATAATCCTGTAATAATAGAGACATGTGGAGTTAAGCCTTCAAACACGTATTAAATCTTCCTTTCTTTTTTCACATGCTAACTTATGCTCATACGGATGCTACCAACACTGCCAATCATTTCCGTTACTGTTAAAGTTAGACAAATAGATGGCATCATCTAGACGACTGATACTAATTTATATACTTTAATATATCTCAGTAGAAATCTTATACATCTTTACCTTTCAATTAAGGCAGTAAAATATGAAATGAACAGCGATAAAATATGTATATACTTAATGCCAGAGTTTCTTAACTTTGTTCCGAAGACTACCTTGACATTCGCAAAGCTTTGTTATGTTGTAACAAGATTCAAACTTTTATTATACTGTGCATATATTTCAAGTTGATAGACGATAAAAAAGCAATAAATAACAAAGAATATAAATTACTGCATATTAATTGAAATAATTAATAAACAAACTATTAAGCACACATATCACACACTTCATATTAATTACTATTAATTACTAAGAAAATAATTATGTAAACGTTTCTCTGCTTCTTCTTGCAAATAGTTACTGTAAAGTCACACATTTTTTTCTCTCTTCGTCTAATATTTTTTTTTTTTTTTTTTTTCTGTAATTTACAGAAAGAAATTTACATTAAATGAAATTTCATGATTAAGTTACACACATGTGCGTATATAATGTAGTTTCACAAACACAAACTTGTGCATACGTACGCAAGCACGCACAATTATAGGTATGAGTAACACAAGCATTGTATAAACGAAACCAAATTAACTACACATATACACGCGTGTAAGTGCAAGTGTTTAAATGCTTTTATAGATGTTAATGTATTTGTGCGTTTTTTCTCTTTTCAACGAAGCGCGCTCATCAATTTTATGATCTTCCATAATAAAAATAAATTTCGCATGAATTCTATGATCTTTTATATATACATGCACACACACTCATATTATCCACATCCATCCATCCATCCATCTACCTACCTACCTACCTATCTATCTATCTATTTAACAATCTATTCAATGAGAATGAATGTGTAATGCTCTCTCTCTCTCTCTCTTTTTAAATATTTCTTTCACTCATTTTCTCGCGCATTTTGGCATAACTGTTGCTTGGCTCTATGCTTTCTAATTCAATGCGAAACGTGACCATGTATTAGAGTAAGAGAGTGTGAATGGAGCTTTTTATCAATTCATGTTCATATGTGTGTGCACAAAAAAAACATTTACATAAACTTAAAATTTTGCAGATATGACGGCAACAGTGTAACATCTATGTACGTATCTCTCGACGTAGGCTTGTCATTAGCGATCGGTGGTCGTAGCAGTGGTGGTTGCGTTTTTGTTTTTACCGTCGTTATATACTTCGTTATACTATGTTTTGAGTGGATTTTTTTAGTTGTTGTGTGTTTTATTTGTTTTTTGTTTTTTTTTTTTTTAATTTTATTTTCAACGATTCAGTTCGTTTAATTTCTATCGCTTGCTGATTGTGTCCTAATTTTCGCATTACTTAAGTGCTTTTTTTTTACACTCTTAATGGATGAGATAGGTAACGTGAAATGGTAGACAGCAAGCAAGCAAGCATACGAGCAAGCAACCAAGCAGCCAAGCAAATTTGCCGTGCTTTGCCGTAGCAGTGGTAACAACAACAACAATAATAATAATAATAATAAATATACAACAAGTCTTAGCAGTCTCGCGATGTGCCGAAATATATTTAATATACACTGCACAGTTACATAGTTTGGTTCAGATTCATCAAATCATTTCAAGAAAATAGGGGCAAATATTCACATCTGCACACACATACGCACTGGCACACTAACAGTGTTTCTGTAAATGGCTAATGTATCATTTGTAAGCTCTTTCGAGTGGATTGTTCAGCGGTTCTCTTTTGTCTTCCTTTTGTTATTGTTTTTTTTTCTTTTTTTTTTATTATTATTATTATTATTTACCTCCTGCTCTTCGTTTCCTTTACCGATTTTACAGTTTGTCTTTCTCACTTGAGATCTTTTGCATTTGTATTAGTGTGTGTGTCTCTCTTACTCTCAAATGATTATTTGCGATTTTTGGTTTCTTTTTTTTTTTGTTTTTTTTTTTTTGCACAACATATTTTTTCTGTATATATTTTTTTTTGTTTTTTGTACATGTTGTTTATTTAATAATTTGTTGTTGTCGTTGCTATTGTTGTTGTTTTACTCACATTTTTGTCGTTAGTGTGGCATTTGTGCTGTTTTTGTTGTTGTTATTATTATTGTTGTTGCTATTAATGTAGTTGGTGTTGGTTAGGTTCGGTGTGTTGTTGTTCAGTCGTCGTAATCAAGAACTTTATTTGGCCGCATGAAGATTGCGTTCAGTTCTTTTCTAATCGGCGTGCGGTGTAATTCTATTGAAAAATTGTCAGTGTGTTGTTGCAAAAATTGGAAAAAAGTGCGTTTTGCTTAATCAACTTAGCAAAAAAAAAAAAAAAAAGAAATAGAAACCATACTGACATCTGTTGAAAACTTTTAATTTGCTTTATTGTAATAATATATAAATAATTATAAAAGTAAAAAAATAAATAAATAAATAAAAATAAAATAATAAATAAATAAAAATAAAAATAAAAAAATAAATAAAAATAAAATAAAAATGCTTTAGAAATAGAAAAAAACATCACTACCATGGATACCATCTCCACGAAAGTGTAAAAATTAATTAAGCTGCACGATATTGCGGTGACTGATTTCAACGAATTAAAAGCAAAAATAATTTATGTCATTGTGTGTGCAACTGAAAACAACAACAAATCAGTTAAATATATAAAATAATTTTTTATATAAAAATAGAGACAAGACACCAAAAGTAATTTTTGTGTTTTTATGTTAATTGAAGTGGTAAGCATTCTCTGTCACTTACCATCGAATTCAAAAAGCTGTGATCAATTTATCAAACATTACTTTAGCGCACATTTTCAAACCGCATTTTGTATTTTTAAAATTTTAATTCATTGAATTCAATTACAATCTTATTTACTTTAAGTTGTAAAAAGATTGCCTAATAATTAAAGTAAGGACTATAAAAATTGAGCGAGAAGTAAGTTAATTTTTATTAAACTAAACTCTCGGCAATATATTCCACTTCAGCTATAGGTCTATATGTGTGTTAGTTTGAACTAAACGCTTTTAAGTTTAGTCATAACATCCTATCAATGAAAAGTATATTATGATCTCGAGTTCTTTGGTTGAAATTTTCCAATCAAGTATTCGCGAAATTTGGGCGATCAATTGCTTACATCGTTGCATTTCCTCTGATCGTTATTACTGACAATAAGCCAAACTTCGAAGTTCGCTTATTGATTCGTCATTAATATTTCATAAGATATTGCAGTAAAATATAAGAGGTTCTAAGATGAGCTGTTCTTCTTTTTTTTTTTTGCATAACATTTTAATAAAACATTTCATTTGGTGTCTGATAAAATTTTTTGTTGCTAGAGATCGTGAGATGAGTAATTGTTTTTGATATAAAACATGAGAGAAATGAAAATATTGGCTTTGATTATACATCCCAAGTTTGTCTGCAAGTCTAAGGTTGTTGCTGCTAAATACAGAAATTATTTTCAAGTAAGTAAAGGAAAGGAGGGAAATAAATAAAAAGGGAGGGAAATAGGAGTGAAGTATAGAAGGGAAATAAATAAAAGTAGGCAAACCCTTGTGTACATTTTTTTCAACCCATTTTCAGTACACCCGTAAACCACGCCCTATATGAATACTATAACAAAAGGCATCGGAAAGCCCAGAAAAGCTCTAACGACAAAAATGGCTGGAAACTTATATTATCTTTCACCTTAGAAAGAGATGTTATGAAACTGACGTAGAATACAATAATACTGGACTCATAAAGAAGTACGAGAAGTACCATCATTTGAGAGAGACCTTACGAAACTGACTTAGAAAACACTAATACTGGATTCATAAAGAAGTACGAAGATTGATTCGATCACTATCATCCTGGTCGTGTATAAAAAAATATCATGAAAAGTATCTACATCGACCTTGTTTCGTCTTAGTTATGACACTGATTCCCCATACCATTAGTACGGCATTTTCTACATCATAATAATTTTCTACATTATTGCCAAGTATAAAATGTACATAAACAACATAAGCAACAATGTGATGATGGCGAGAATTCATAATATGACTTACTGCTTTGATCTCTATAGACCGCCTGGTTAACAACAAAATGCGTAAATATTAGAAGCGCCAGCATCTGTTTTCTTAAGTAGAAATCTAATCTAAAAATGCAGCTGTAATTCTCTACTTTATGTGTATAACTGCAAAAGGGAGTGGATGCATTCCGCCTAATAGAAAACAAATGGAGCAAAAGTGAACAAAATTATGAAAAGGAAATGGAAAAATCAAATATTTTTGGATTTATATTTTATGAAAAAGGGCTTTTTGCTACGTTGCCTTAATTAGTCTATAACTCCCGTTTGTAAAGATCCAAGAAGATCGATAACGAGGCACATCTTTAAATGATGATGTTTACATCGCTAAGAACTTGAATAAAAAAATTTACGATCATATAAAATAAAACAAGAAAAGTCAATGTAACTGAAAGTTGAAAATTTTTTGAAAGGTAATTATATATGATCTTGACAATGAATTCAGATCACATCGCATCACATCACAATTCCGGAAGACAATACCATTAATAAAATTATTTTGCATACAGAGATTATGAGTCTGAATTAAAATGGTATAAATATTCTTGAGCTCGCAGTGTTTAACCAAAGACAAGAATATGGTTTCTTATAATGGTAATGAAATGGGTCAAAAGTGAACTGATATTATTGAACCAAAGGAATTTGAAATGAAGGTTTTTTCTATTTACTTTACAATGTTTTAGGATTAAATCGAAAATGATTGTCAGATTCTGAAAACGTGATGTGACTTGGAAAATACAGGAAAATAAGCTTCCTTACAGCAATTGGAACTTGAGTATACAATTCGTGTGAAGTACGTGAGACCATTCGATCGTGAAAAGGTGTAAATTAAAGAAAAAAAAAACAAAATAAAGATCTTTCCTTAAGTGCACTGCGCATGCTCTCCAACATAAAAAAAAAATAAAAATCAAAATCACGACATAACCTAACAAAGGAACGAACCAAAAAGTCTGACATGGAAACCAAACTTTTTAAAGCGATCGAACAAAGCATGGATTACGAATTTGAAAAGTATTGGCGATAAAGAAAATTCCCTGAAATTTTGCCTAAAGATCTTTTTATGATTTTTGAAAAGAAAATATTAAGAGCCGATGAAACTTAAACTTACAACTTCGCACGATTATCAAAGATAAAACATAAAAAATTGAAATTAAATTTTAAAATACTTATCGATAAAATAACCAAAAATTTTCACGAAAAATTAGAACAATAGTAGAAAACTGAAATATGAAAAGAATAATTTTTGGCAAATATTTGAAAAAAAAAAAAATTAAAATTTTAGAAAACGTAAAATAATTTATGGTGATGTTAACTTACAACAGCAAGAACACATGCAAATACATAGACATACATATACATAGGGCTCTCTCCCGAGACACCCGAAAAATACAAACACGCATACAAACACACTCAAACACACACCCATATATGAATTCTTACATATGTACGTATAGACATCCAAGAAAAGCTAAAACAAGCAGCGAATAAACGATGTGATATAAAAAAAAAAAAAAAAAAAAAATTAAAAAAAAAAATTCAGACACAAACAAAAGCCCTAAACATGTAAGTTCAAATAATCGCTAATGGTGATCGGGAGAAAGAAGGGAAAGACTGCGAAGAGCAAGATTCCGAGAGTATATAGAAACCAGAAACACACAAAAAATAAACGAGACAAAAATGAAATTTGCAAAGAAAACAAGAAAAAAGAATTAAACTAATTTGACAACGGCGGCAAAGCAAAAGCAAAAACAAAAAAAAGAAGAAACGAAAACGAAAACAAAAACAAAAAATTGCCAAAAAAGTCAAAAACAACAATAACAACAACAACAATAATAATAATCAAATCAAGTAACAACAGCCGAATAAGAGCAGTAACAGATATAGATACACGCATACATACGCATACATACAAGTGTATGCGTATGGGTCGTAATGCTGACCTTCAAACAACTACAAACGTTTATACAAACCATTTGCCAAATATACTAACAGACGACGACGACGACGACGACGCTCTACACACGCTAACGAAAAGCAAAAGATACGACGACGTCGTTTCCAGTGAATTAATACAATAAAATGCAAAAGAAAAAAAAATTTTTTTTTTTATTTTGGGGTTTGCTTCGCCCAGTTTTTAACTTAAAATTGGGTTCTATAAAAGCATTACGATACGATACACAAAATAGCAACAACAAGAACAGCAATAAAAATGTGAGATGCGAATAACAGAGAACAAAAGCTACAGTAAAATCATTATATACCGAAACACACACACACACACAAACACACATCCAATATAAGCAACGAAAGCATTAGCAACGATTGTAGCAAAAATGATCGTCATCATCTAACGCCAGACCCAAGGGGCATAGAATGTGCATACACAAATACACTTTACAGGCATTTACTGATGTTATAGTATTTTGTATACATAGTAAAGTAAGGCACACATGTGCAGGCATATATGTTATTATGGGCTTCTAATAATCATTAGGTGAATTAAAAAGTATTAAGCCCTTAAGAAATCAAAATTCATTTATGTCTTACGTGGGAAAGGAATTCCTCAACCTATGGATTGAAAAAAGTGTTAAACAACTAAAGTTTGGTTATTTATAACTAGGGCTTAATAATTTTTAGATTATCGAATATAGGTATAGAAAACGTTCAAAAGTATTAAGCCCTTAACAAATTAATATACATTTATGTTTTGCGGGATAGGAATTCATGATCCAATGGACTAAACAAAACAGTAGACAGCTAACTTTACGTTAATTATAGGGCTTAATATTTTTTAGATTACATATTATACGTATAAGTATAATACATATATATATATATTTCACACATGTTCGATTAAAAAGTGGATTAAAAAGTATTAAGCCCTTGACAAATCAAAACTTATTCATGTATTCCGGGAGAGCAATTCATCATCCTATGGATTGAATAATACGTTAAACACATAATGTTAGCTTAATTAATTAGGGCTTAATATTTTTTAGATTACCTAATATAGATATAGAAAATTAAAGCGTACAAAAATATTAAGCCCTTAACAAATCAAAATGCATTTATGTCTTGCGTGAAAGCAATTCATCTGATGGGCTTGATAACACAAACAACTAAATTTGCCTTAATTATAAGGCTTAATACTTTTTAGATACCTACTGTAGATACCTACTATGTATATATATCTATATATATATATATATATATACATAAGTGAATATATCCGTATATATGGCACACATGTTCAGGCATGTTATGGGCTTCTAATAATTATTAGATGAATTATAAAGTATTAAGCCCTTAACAAATTAAAATTTATGCATGTGTACCGCGAAAACAATTCATCATCCTATGGACTTGAGAGTAACTTAATTACCTTAATTAGTTAAATAATTAAGGCTTAATATTTTTTAGCTTACCTAATATAGGTATATATGCCTGCATATGTATGTTTTTAGTTAGTTAGTTATAGGTTCTCTATATCCCATAACAAATATATATGCATGATTATACGCGGCCGTTAACATTACTGGGGGTAAGACGTTAGGCTTTTTTTTTTCTTAAGGGAACAACTTGAATAGCAAAACGTACCAATGTACAACAACAACAACAACAATTGACCGAATCACTACTACTACCACTACCACTATATATATATAGGAATAATAAATAAACACAATCATCCCAATATAAAAGCACAAGTAAAATATAAACGCAAACGTTGTAACCAAACTTACGTACGCAGACAAGTATATAACGTCTGAGAGCAATTTAGCGATCATGTTAGCTTTGGATCTCAAATTTTCGCATAAATTTTAAAGCAAAAAAAAAAAAAGAAATAAAAAACATTTGCGTCAACTTTGCAGTTAACGTTAACGTCAACGTTACTTAAGCATTTGACGCATCCGTCATTTATCTATTCATTAACACAACAATGTATGAAACTCTCAAAAATTTTTAATTCTCACTTCTCGCGCGCACACCAAAGGAGCCAAGGTAAGGGCACAATACAGGTCTCGGTATCTTTTAGGCTCCTATACCTACCCTCGGCTCGGTTGTTAATGCTGCTGCTGCTGCTGCTGCTTTTTAGTCCCAGATCTAAAAGCGAAACATATTTCGTATTTCATAGAGTCATAATATAGATGTGTTTGTGCAGATAAACACACACACACACGTACCTAGTTACGTACATTTATGCATACATCCATACCTAAGTTAGATTTTGTTGAGGTTTTTTTTTGTTTTTGCTTTATTTTTGCGATAGTGGGTACAAACGAACATAAACGACTGTGTCGATGATGTCGTCGGCGTTTTCGCTCTCTGCAAAAACCTCAAATATATGTGTATACGTATATACATATATGTATATATATAAATTTATTTCTTTGCTCGCTAATTTTTTTCTTGTTTTTTTTTTTGTTTTATTTTATTATTTTTTGTTGTTGTTAATATACTTATTCCATTTGATATAATATTATGTTTGTGTAAAGTAGGTATGTGTGTGCGTGTGTGTGTGTTTGCGTTATATATGCTTGCGGTGTTTTGCTTCTTTTTTTTTCTTTTTTGGTGATCGGTATCAAGGTTTTTTGGCAATTTGGTGTGTAGTTGCGGTTTTAGTCGGTTGGTAGGTCGTCGTGCCATTGCGATGCTACCACTTAAACTAGTTGCTGTTGCTGCTCTGTATTATTTAATAATCAAATATCTTAGACAATGTAAAAAATATTGAACCTTAAACTTTTGCATACATTCATACACTCACGAGTATAGAACGAATGATTTTTCCAAGGGCTCAATACTTTTTTTTTTACTTTTTCTAACATTTGTTATCATTTATTGTTGTTACTAATGATATTTGTTGTTGCTCTTTTATATGCTACACATGTCTATGCAAAAAAAAAAAAAAATGTGTTAGCAGTTAATAGCTTTATTTTTTAAAACAAAAAAAATGTTGCGAATTTTTTTATGATGATCATCTGCTATATTAGCAAAAAAAAAAAAAAAATAGAAAGAAAGAAGACAAAACACGCATACACTACATGGTATCATAAAAAAGAGGGGGTTAAGTATATGTATATATAAATGTGTGTGTGTATATGTATGTGTGGATTTGTATGTAAATTTATAATATAGGAAATTAGTTATAGCCAAAAATTTGCACACATTTGCACACACTCCAACAAGAAATCTTATTGAAAATCTGTTTGAGGTCATCCAGAGAGCTACACTAACATACACACACACACACCCGCACACAGTGTGGACTAACTAAATTAATATTATTTAAAGTATTAGTGCGTGAGTGTGTTTGAGTGTGCTATGTATTAAATAAAAAAAAACGAAACATACATATGTTTTGCACGTCTATGTATGAGTATCTATCTCTCACTCTCATTTCAAAACGCGTTAAAGTAGTGCTTAACGGCTTCATTGTCTTGACCACACAAAGCATTAGTTACATATTTGTAATACAACGCGTCGAATATGTGATCGCGGATACGTTTAATTTGCAAATTGTGCATTACGCGTAAGCTAATAAAAGATTATTAAATTAAAAATTTTCAAATTACTTTCGTACGGACGGATAGATTTATTAAAAAAAAAAAAAAA